>UZAN01043732.1:24626-35090 GCA_900618425.1 Echinostoma caproni
ATCTGAGATGCACTACTCCTGTGAATAAAAATCTCGAATGTCTTTTGTGAACGATGTTTCTTATCCGCGATATATTATCTTATCCAAATCTCATGAACAAAGTTCACATGTGAATGGGAAACAGTGATTAAAGCTTATGCGACTGTTAAGAGAAAGGTTAAAAACAGGACTAGGGGGAGAGGAGTCGTGTCTAAAGAATTGCGGGTTTGTGGCTAAAGGAATGCTGGTCAAGGTTAGAGGATTGTGGCTGTTGGCTGAAGCATGAATTACGTCATAGTTTGGGAAGTCTGTGGCAATTCACGATTTGAACCAGATCAGTTGGTATGTTTTCAATGGGTTCCTATCAAGCTGCTCTACACTAATCGCTGCTGAGCAACCGGGTATCCCAGTAGTTTTTATCTTTGACAATGCGCCCTTTCATCGGAGAGCTTTGGATGCGCAGTTAACTACCAATCACCATGTCCGATTTCTCCCACCATGAAGTCCCTATTTCAATCCATTGGAGGAGGTCTTCAGTAAATTTAAACAGGTGAGAGATTTTATTCTTTTAATTCCCTTATCATTTAGTACATTAAAAACTGGTTCACTGAAAACACTGAAGCCATACGAGATGTACCAAATGGTTTGACGATACGGGCACATCGTCCAAACCTACGGCAAAAGGTGCAGTTTGTTGATTCAGCTTTATTGATAAAAAAGAATTGCAGGTGGCTGACAGCGCAGACAAGCAGGATGTAAGTCCACACAGAAACAGTTTCGTAATCCGGGTAATGGATTAGGAGGAACATAAATCAAAATGAGAATGCTAGAAAAGAGATCACCAATCAACTATCCAGCTATGAGAAAGCAATTGTAGATAGGAGGTTGTGGAGAGATCGTTGATCAGTCGGCAACTAAATAAGTTGGTTAATAGTCCTGAAGAAACAGATTTGCGCTTTCTGTTTTATTGCTGTAAATTGATGAATAATATACAAATAACCACGGGGAACAGAGCAACTGACACGTACACGACTGCGGTATCGCGACAGTACTGAAATTTGCTCTACTTTCTTTTGTCTATCCATTGCACAATTGTGCGCAGACTACGTACCATTGACTGATTGATTAGGACAATTTAGGCCGCGTACTTTCAGAAGTAATGTAATCTGGGGAACTATCAACTATGGTACATTTTGGATCATCCAAGTTCAATGTGTAGCTTGTAGTTGTGATAGGTCTTCGATCCTGCTAAAAATGACCAACAGAGCTTGCTAGTGTAACGCTCAATTTGCGCATGCTCCATACATAGGAACAGATGAATTATGCAGTCACCTGACTCCAAATCGACTATGTCTATACTTCTGCTACTCATTCAATACTAGCAGACAAAGTTGGAGCGCGAATGCTTTTAACACTGTGTCTCTCAGGAGAAGTCTGTCATATTTCGTCAGATTTGCATCACGGAATGAAGCCAGTATGTTAAAAGGTCACGTCATTTTGTTAGTGCTGAAAGAAGGCACAATGAAAAGTAAGCATTTCTTATTACTTTCTTCAGTTGCAAGCTTATTAGGCGTGTGTATCTAAAACTGCTACTGAAATGGAACGCGACTAATTTTACATTGGAATTTCGTGAGGTCATGTGCTTACAAAATGGCTATCAAATGCTGCTGTAATGTGTATGTCAGAGAGCTTACGAGATAACCAATATGTTTTTACTTTCTTCTTATTTGTGAAACACAATCGGATTGTCATTTTTCAGAATCACGATTAACATCGGCTCGTTGAAAAAACATCAACACCAAAATGTGGGTACGCAACCGCATTTTGACCTAACTGCTCGGGTTTCCGGAACTCACTTGTGTAATTGATAGTAACTGCGGTAATGATTGTATGATCCACATTTTGGATTTATGCTCTGATGCACATCTCACTTGACAGATGAGTTTAACCATTCTCAAAATTGTAATTCCCCAAAAATGTGTCTGGAATTCAGGACAATTTTGTAGTGGTTTGGGTTTTGTGATTTACGCAATTAGAATACAGTTTCGATACATCTGAGAGCAGATTCGGAATGACAATTTCTATGTTCATCTTGACAGAAATCTTAGTTTATTCGAGTATCGGTGTGGGCTTGATCGGGGCTGTTGGTCTATCGCGTCTTTCCATAAAGTAATTTGAGTATGAATCCCTGTCAGAGATTTCCTGCATGATCTACTCCTTTTTATCAATACAGAAAGGAGACAAATGACGCGAGATGTTAACATTTCGTTCAATCTTTTCAATCGCTTATTTCTATTCTAACTGATGAAGAACATTTTAAAATACTTTGCAGGATTTTAACTCAGTCCATCCACATCTCTCTGTGTCGCACGAAGTAGAAACCAAAAACACCCTAGCGTTTTTAGACATAAATAACGAGGCAAATAGGTGGGACATTACAACGTTCAGTTTACCGAAAAGTGACATGGAATGGCCAATACCTTCACTTTTCCAGCTTTCTCCCATAGCATACAAACGTGGCCTTGTGAGAACCCTATTTTATCGGGCGAGAAACATTTGTTCTCCCGACACACTAAAGGAAGTAGAGGATTTCCTGAGGAGAACACTGCTAGAAAATGATTACCCAGAAAGTTTTATAGACATTCACAGTAGACCATTCCCGAAAGATAACCTAATCCCAAACGTTAGCAAAAACACCATCTTCTTGAAGCCCGCGTTCAAAGGTGACCGCGCTTACAATGATGTGTGCCACAAGTTGAGTTCAGCTCTAGACCGTACATTCCCAGCTGCTCAACTCAAACTCATTGCCTCTACTCGTGGAATTGATTTGGATAAACGTACACATGACTGGCAGAAAAACTAGGAAGCCGCCTGCTGTCGTTTCAACCTGAATGATTCTCATCAGTAGAACGAACACACCTACCCAAATGAGGATTCAACCCAGGATCTTCCTGCCCTTTTCCCAAGTTATGACACCTCATTTTCTTTGGCCATTGTTTTTATTATCTCTCCTCAATAATGTGCATTGAATAAACTTTATTTCAGCGCAATATGAACAGGGAAGCTTTGTGTTATCTATTACAGCCGTATGGGCGTCACATGCTAAAGCATTTTTTAGACCGTTATTAAAATGTCACATGTGACGCATTCATTAGTAATTTGGGTTGTAATTCTTACTGGAATCAATATTCTGAAGCAGTAAGTTTTTTTCATTTAGTTGTCCTTATAGGAACCAATCGATTTGATATTGTGATGAATTTGGGACCTCTAATTGGGTACTTGTTGCCCAAGCTGTCATTAGCGCCATACAATTTATACATATAGTCCGATCCACGTTTGGATCAGAGAGAATGCATTTCAGTTGTTACAGGTATAGATATCTTAGAAAGAAATAGGTTCCAATATTGTTAGCCAACTGCTTTTGGATGATTCCTGGAGAGCCTTCGGTCAAAGAAAGAACTCTGTGTATCTTCCTACAGTCACGGCATTCTTTTGTCAAGGGTTCTTCCTCGGAATTAAAAAAAAGTTATTGATGAAAAACATATCACTGTATTTACGATTGAAATATTTAGAGTCTGAGTGATTCTAGATGAACGTTTGTTTCTCACTGAGATAAATCATTACCTAACCTGTATACTACCAAATTTTTCACCATTTTCCTTGTTACTATCATCATCATTACTATTAATAAAGTCACGGCAACCTGCATACTAAATAATCACTCACCTCTTCCTCCATGATTTCGGCATCTTTCAACGCCAAATCATAGTCATTACGCTTGAGAAAAATTTCTTTATTGGTATCCGCAATAGCCTTCTCCGCATTCTTCACGTCTTCAGCCACCAGATTGGACAACTTTTTGACCTCTTCCACTTTTTGCTGTTCCCCTCTTAGTTCCCCGTTAAGCTCATCATATTTCTGTCGAAAAATCGAACGACGAGTATTGTATAACTAGCTATCAAAAACTGGAGTGAATGAGTGGGTATGAGAATGGCTCGTCTTCGTTTTCTAACGCTTTACTCCTTGACCATTGAATAAATGATTGAGACGGGTAAACGGATAATCAAAGGGGTTGTATGTGATACAAAGACATAGAGGGAAGTGAAATGGCGGCGAGAAGGAGGAGGGGGGGGTAATGCAATGGTGACCAGCATAGCTTGACCATCACTGAAACAGTTTGATTCAATTACCTATTTCGTTGATTCCTCAACTTATCTTAGATTAAATGAAATAGTACTTCTTAAAAATCAACTGAAGTAAAACGCAGATGAATAACAACATAAACTGCAAACTCATAACCTAGCAATTCTGTGGCATGGCTTTCCTTTTAACAGCACAGTAGAAAAATAGGTTAGAGAAGAACATGGTAGTTAAAAACGCAAAGAGTGAGTGCAGGATATGAATGCTGTCAAAGATATCAGTGAAACATTAACACTTGTCGCTGTAGTTTAGGGGTCTCCAGCATTGCATTTGGCGAACCTTTTGGACCGCAGCCCGGAAAATTCGTTTCATCCATATGCTTAAATACATTGTGGCAGTTCCCCAAGCTCCATTGATCACTTACACTTGTCGCGCCTACTGTCCTCTACTGCTTGGGAAGTAAATAAACACCAAACAGCCTTACTGTGTACTAGACGAAGTTACATCTGAAATTCCACAACCGGGAGATATGTAGCCCAACATGTAAGAGAAAACACACTTACGTTTCCGGTAATTTGGGATTGTGTCATCTCAGTCCTGCAATAACGGTTGATCATTAAGAGTTACTGCTGTGATGATGGTGGTGCAACAAAGCTGGTCGGAAAGAGGCATGCACCACGTTACGGGTTCCAAACAGCCAACTGGAACATTGAGACCACAACCAATCTGATGACATCAAGCACATGTGATCGGATAGACTGAATACAGGTAGAGTAACGCGCGAACCACATCGATAGCGATTAGAGAACAAAAACTGAACGGACGTATGATTAGGATACGTAGCGTGTGGTTATGCAAGTGTACGGATCAGAGGGAACTGTGTGCGGCTGTACCTGTGAACGAGAGCTGGGTTCAAGCCACATACAACTCTAAGTTAATTCGTCATTTTTAACTTCTGTTTGTTTGCAGCAATGAGATTGACTATTTGGTGTACGAGAATTCCTCATGCACCAGTATACGTTTCTGATTAGAATTAACTGGATTCACCATTCCTCTTAGTTCCGTCTGACATGGCATTATTCACTGGGTCCTCAGTCCGAATACGCGTTTGCATTATCTGGGTTCTAATAACATTCCGACATTTGCAATTGCTTACAATCAGCACTTTGTACGTCATTACAACTTGTCTTATCATAAATCCATAGTATTGAAGCCATCTCAATGGAGTATTCGTAGCGGAAGACATAAGAAAATCATGCATGTGGGAGCGACTTAGCGATAAATATGCGCAAACCGAAGAAATACAAGTTTGACTTCTCATGGCAACATTGTCTGTATATGAACGATTAGGTAAATCCGATTCCACTGACACAGTAATCCCAATGACTATTGTCCCGGACCTATTCACGAACTGACCTTGCTCAGGGTTGTGTACTCCTCATCTCGCTTCACTATTTGTGAGATAATGTTCTCCCAAACACTTAGCACCTCTCGTCGTGCCTGATTTTCTGCCCGACATTGGTCCGACGCAGCTGCCACACGAAGTCGTAGTACATCATTCTTAGACACAACATTGTCCAATTTATCGCGAATCGCTCGTCTTTTCTCGCTCAGTTTGGCAGCTTCACTGTTCAATACCTAAGATAAAAAAAGCGGAAATACGGTTCAGTAATTCATACGAAGAAACGTTCAGGGCACAGAATCAACAAAATAAACCAACATATTACTAGGCAATCTCCATCAATGACTCATTTTTGTTTTTCTTTCATCGGTGGAGTCCCGTATTCGATTTTCAAATTATATAGTTACCAATCGTCATATAATTTCATGCGTTGATTTTGATTGGTTTTTGTTCACTCAATTAATCATTTGATGAAAATCGTATTGATTTAGATAAAAAAATATAATACTTTTTTGGTACTGTGGCGTAGCGAAATCGAAGTGGAATGTCTTTGTCTAAGCGTTCGTCGTTGTTTGCATTCAAAATACTTTCCGGAGACCATCGTTTCACGTCCATATCCAAAAAGGTAAACAGTTCTGAGGTGAAAGCAAAAGATTGTAAACTGTGAAGTTACTGACTGTAAAATAAAATTCCTCTGCAAAATTTCAGTAGCCGAAGCATTGAGTTCAAAAGTTCTCTTTCTATTACGAAAAATGGCTGAGGGTTTATTGGCAAACATGTTATGGATTTTGGTTAGTGTTGTCAGAGAAATATTGTATGATGAGCTGACGATGTTGAAAGAGAGAATTGGAAACATATGGACTCTTGATTCTGTTCAGATTGTGATGTTTGGCAGATTTAAGTATTATGTTTGAAGGGTTCAGTCGCCCCGTGGGATTCGAACCCACGCCGCCCACGCCTTTGTAAAGCGCACGTTCTACCAGCTAAGTCATGAGGCCACCTCGATAGTACTGCTCTTTTCACATTTGGGTTATCCATCCAACTTGAAGAGGTGCATGGGATCCACCAGTTGGCAAATGTAAGCTAACTGCCATGACAGGTTTTTATTAGAATCCAACGCACTCCCTCGAATAAGGCAGGGTGGTTGTTCAGATAGTGTTGGTTGGCCGATAGTAGTATTATGTTACCAATCGACAACGAATGCTATGCCGTGTTAGGTTTCAAGTAAACAATCGAATTAAAACCTATTGATGGGCCTATTTGGTTCACTTTGTGTCCCAATCTGAATATACCGATAACATCATCTTTATTTGTTAGAATTGGATTATCAAAATAACCATATCGTTTACAAGTTTATTTTGTTGTTGAAAAACGCACACCGGGAATGGATGTGTAAAAGATTCCAATCTGAGTATCCCATTCACGTCTCACGACCAATCTGACCCAACCTTGAATCATGTGAAACATCCTCGCTTCTCATGGAGCTGTCACACGTTTTACGTGCACTTTACCTGCGCGAGTTCCCTAGTTAACTTGTTACATGTCACGTGCATTCTTGTGTGTGTACACTGAGACTGGCCCATTTGTCGGTAGAATTTCAACAATCTCCCGATTCGAGAATACAGATGTTATGTTATGGGTGCCAATGCTCAGCAGGTGAACAGACAGCCATTGACCTTGACCTCTTATGATGTTATGATTGTCGCACTTGTCATGTGGTTTAGCGCTTGACGGATTCATTCGAACATACACGGGTCTGACAGTCAGACGGTTTTCGTTCTTCTTTTCTCTCTCTAACATTTCTTGGTGTGGTCAATTCACGGATCCCCATTTTCCCTGACACTTAACTCTGTCGACGCCCATTGGTATCGTACAAATTCACTTGCCTCGATAGCTGTTTGTTCACCTATTGTTTCTCTCTGACACAAGCGGATTCCGCGCACCTGGCGTTCTTTTTGTAAGGATTTGGGGGACAATTTCTACTGGTCACTCATCGCTAATATGATGCAATGTACTCTTTAACCTATAAATGAATTACTTCAATTTGGAGTAAGTTTGTACAACCAACCAACCAACAACCATTGTAATGTAATGATATGGTGGACGACAGTTTTGAGTCAGCACAGTAAATGATCAAGTCATAAACAAAGTGATTGGCGTATAGTATTTCAGTAGTTAACTAGCTCTATCACCTCAAGGAATTAGCAGACTACCGACTGCAGCATTTTTGGATCACTCTACTGTCAACGAAAGAAGTAGCTTACACAGTACCGATTACCGGTATGGAGATTTATTTCTCCAAATTGTTCACCGGAATGAATTTTTCGTTCACGAATGTGTGTGCTTCAGTCACTTACCGGATATATGGTCAGATTTAACATATCCACGCTCTGTGAACGTTGAACTCACCGAAACACGGGACTCGTCGCACATCTTGAGCGCATCGAGACGCTCTCTGCATCGGACATCCTCCTCGACTTTATCCAAATAAATTTCAATCAACTGTTGATCGTAGTCCATCTGCGATTTGATTGAGTTCAACTCGTTCGACTTCACAAATATTTCGTTCTGAATGAGGAGGCAACCATCACAAACCCCGTCGTGAGATTCTGTACATGGACCATAAAACATTTCGCAGTCATTCCACTAAGAACTCATTTTTCTGGTTTCATCGAGATCTGCGAAATTCAAGTCATATTTCTTTCAAGTGAGTTTTGTTCCGTTTAAATAAAAGTTCACGTTTGTTTTCCGAATCTCGTTTGCATTCATTTATAATTGTGTGTGTTTGTTTGCGAGATAAAAAAGGAACGTGCTTGGGGAAAGAACAACTTTGTGTGCTACATCGACAGAACGGAGAGACAACTGCGTTATCGATTAACCAATGAGTGAAAACCATGCAAGTGTGACGTCACCGATAAGCCATAGGGAACTCAGTCAATCTATCACACAAAACTTGGTCGAAGTAAAGCACCGTATCAGACTGAGAGACGCATTTAGATTCCTCTACCACACAAACAGTACCAGGCTTTTGAAATACACCAAGATACAAGCCATTCATAATTGCCATCTCCAACTGTGCAAAGAGTGTGAATATCTTATCAATCTGGGGCTACCTTGTCAGCGAATGTGTTTGATGGGTGATGTTGATCACAATCTCTCTCAGTCTATGATTCTGCATTTTCTGACCTCTTAGTAATATGAAGCACTTGCTTCCCTTAATCCATCGCACCAAGAAGAAGAAAGAAGACATATGTCGCAAGACCTTAACATTCAGTCTAATCTCTACAATGACAGACATAAAAAACAAGCAGGCACTTGTATGGTACACTGAGTTGGTAAAGCCTAATGGGTGCACGTGTACCTATGGACAATGACTTCTAAAATTAGAAACAAAAGTTCAACTGCGTTGATTACTTTTAGGGACACACAACAGCTTTGACGTAATCGGATTGGCAAAGTATTAAAAATCGGTTCTCGTGGCTCGAGTGGACTGAAATCATTTTCACCTATTCCTCGAGATTTACGATTTGTTTGTAAAACGTTTCATCACCGGTCTAAGTGACATCTTCAGTACTTGTAAAGTGTCAGTGTTCCGCTTGAATCCGTTATCTTATATCATAAAGGAAAGACTTCGTTAACAGCCAAACGTCAGCAATGGTGGTTGAAAAGAGAAGAGGGATCAATCATGTAACCCCGGGTTCCTTGTGACCACCTGACGTTCTGGTGTGCGTTGCATTAGCGATTTTACCGACCACTGCAATATGTTTGACCATATGTTGGGAAAATCAACCGTTTTTCTACCCATGTTTCAATTTAGTTGCAGGCAAACTGGTATGCAAGCTTGTGAGGCTGCTAACCATGACCTCCGATCACTGGGGCTGAAGTTTCAGAATCCACCAGGAAGGTTGACAACCTATAGATTCAAATTCAATTGAAAAACAGTAATAAGGTTGTGTGATATCTTACAAATCACTACTACACAATATCGATCTTAAACGAAGTTACAGGGACACTGATTAACAGTTAGTTCCTGAGCCCAGTTTGACTTCTAAGGAAAACGGATCAGCAATTAACTGAGGGGAATTTCCTTCGTCATATGGAAAATAAAAGGATTTGGAAAGGTGAGCTATAAAAGACCATAATTTACTGCTTCGTGTGATGGCAAACTGCCCGGTATCGAAAGTGATTAGATATTGTCAGATTTAATCCGGTTCTGTATGAACAGAAACCCAACCCTATCGGCCACTAACGCCCTCATTGCAAAAACGTAATCCGTTGAACCGCAGTTCAGTGTTCCAGATAAAACACCTAAAACTGAAGGACAGAACAAATTTAAGTGAAAAACAAACAGACCTACTTCCAAACTGCCCATGCGCACGTGAATCTCGCCTCTTTTCAATTTCAGTTGATGCAAATCCTGTTTTGTTCGACCGATTTCACGTTCGGCTAAACAGAGTTGATGATGCGCGGCATCGCACTCGCGTTGTCGTTCAAACAATAATGCTTCCGTGTTCGCCCGTTCCTGTTGAACCATTTGCAAGTGGGTCCGGAGTTTGACATTTTTGTCCCTGTACTCAATTGCCTCCTCTTCTAACAAACGAATTTTCATTTTGACCTCGCTTAACTAGACAGCAGAATAAAATGATGGGTCATTGATCTCGTGCGATTAATCTAAAACTCCCAATGGCCTGCTTGAGCGATAAAATGTCCACTGAAGTGAATTAGCTCTCATTGAAACCAAACTCGTTAGACAAAGAAAACTACAGAAATTGCAATCAGGTATTTGTCAGCATACCTTAAGGCGGTTTAGACGGACATGTCTGAACTGGTGTAGACTGGTTCACTCATTTTTCAACAACAAATTATGTTGGTCTTAATTTTATAGTAGGGTTGTTTTTGAGTTTGAACACGTGTGGCATAACACACTTATACACTTCACATTC
>UZAN01043733.1:7068-19241 GCA_900618425.1 Echinostoma caproni
TCATATATCTTCTGTCTAGACAGCACGACTTCTGATTGATCGGCACGATTTGCCTGTGATCCACTGTCCAGAAAGTGTAGCGCGTAGGCGCTTGGCTGACTCACCACAATTGTCCGGAAGCTGTAACACATTGCTCCGTGGCTGACGTAATCTCGTAGGTTAGGACCACCGCTGATCTGTCGCACAGAGCGTTGTGCGTAGTGTGGGTTCATGGTTGATAGTGTGCACAAGATTTCACAGTGTTTTGCTCTCAGCGCAAGATCTGTGGAACTCAGGAGAGTGTTCAGTAGTCTCAGCAAAAGTATCTGCCAACAAGGCCCGTCGATTTACATCAAAAGGGGTGATACAAATGACCACTGTGAGTCAGCTTCTGTACTCCAGCCGCTNGTAAATTTAGGTGAATTCTCTCTCCAGTGTAAAGTAAAACCACCAACATCTCCCTTTTATTCATTCTATGTGCACTGTTTGTTTGACAACTGGCCTGCTCTTGAAATTGGATTGGCAAATTATGCATCGGCGAATCAGAAAAATAGGACCATTATTGTTATAAATACACGAGACGGTGCCGGAACGAAGAAGATCAACTAAGTGTAAATAACAGTAAGGGCAAAGGGTAAAATTGCATATAAAAACAAAATGTCGCATTCGTAAAAGGTTTTCGCAATTCCTACAGGCACACCGGATAATTAGTGAAACGTTCCGACGGTGGATGCGCATTTCCCGTAGTCACAATTTGGAACCTATCAATTCCCTTTAAGGGGTCAGAAGAAATAGGCAATCACGTTCTTTTGCGCAATCCAAACATACTACTGACAACACTATTACACCGCGCTTATCATCATCACTGACGCCAGTTGTGTGAACAAAGTATATTGATTGATAACAATCGGAACTTGACAAAGAGCGTGCAAAGTGTGTCAGGATGATTATACTCCAGTCAAGAGATCTGGTTTCTAAATACATCAAATTCTCCATTCTCCTACTCTCACTAGCTCTCGCTTGGTAATCCGCCGAGAACCGACAATCCCGCTCGTAGTCGTCAGATTATTTCGTTTCGCAGTTTGGGCTGTCCCCGCCGCAATTCTCGGTTTCACACTTGGATAATTTTTTTTCCACAGGAACAAACGGCATCAGTCTAAACTCTGATCGAACTGGTTCAACGAGTCCCGCACTGCCACGGCAGTTCAGTGTACTGCGATGGCGGAAATTCCACATCTAGTGAGGCTGCAGACGACAATGGATTACTTCTGAACCGTGATTCGCATTTAGGCACTTACGTAATTCTCTTCAGTCCCGGGACGATAAACCTTCCCGTGTTCGAAATCTCAATAGTCAAAACTCAGTCACAGCTTATTGGATTATGTGGCTGAATTACCGGGAAGAATTGAGCAATCAGTTGGGATAGAGCCTGAAATAGCCGTACACCTGTTGCCTAACAACAAAATAAACCCAAACTTGACCGTAAGAACCTTAACTCTGTGGCCCGTGTCAACTTATTGTCAAACTAAAACTCACGGGATAACCAGAACCCAGTTCAATCTGACCATCTGGTCCAGGTGGTATTTCACCTGGTGTTCTTAGATGTTGGGTTGCCATTCACTTCTCTCGCAAGAGGGTAACATTCAACCATCATCCATACATATAAAAAACAATCAGAGCCTAATCAAAACATGAACTCTGATAAAAGTAATTTTACAACTCCAATTAGTTTTTTCAATGTAGAGGGATTTTTGTCCACAAAGTGATTTCGCGTTGATGACATTAATTACAAACTCATTAAATGTCGTGGTTTGTGTACTTGGAAACAGGTGCACAGGAGTGCGAATTGCACGTTCGGAGGTATGACAGAGATTTACTCTTGGGAAGACACAAACATTTCCATCAAATCAAGTTTGATTTTTTTCAACTGCTTCACAGAAGGCAGCTAACCATCCCTTCTTCTGCTGTGGTTCGAGCACTCAACTCTGCAGGAGTGTCCGTTTGATCAAAGTCTATCACAGAAAATCCGATGGATTTAGGATAGGACGAAAGACGCTAGACCTGGTCATTAGCATATTTGAATAGATGCCGCGTGAAGCTTAAGTGACGAGGACTAAAGAAAATTGCGCAACACTAATTGAGCTCAGCTCGAAGTGTTTTGCTTCTTCTTAATCGATATTAAAAAAGTATCTACTACATTGATTTTGATCACCTGTTTCTTTCACATTCCCGTGTGACGCTAACAAGTATATGCTTGGCGCTGGGCGGAGGTTAGAATGTTGTTCCACTTGATGGGGTTTGATTAAGTCACCGGAAGCTTTCCAACAAATGTTCGAGAAATTGGGTTGGTGGTCCAGTGATATGTTGGGTTTCAGATCGATCTTGAGGTAGAAATGCTGGCCGAAGGTGACACCAAAGAACGATAACAGGTCTGCTGCGTTCAAGGACACACAGCGATAAATGTATGGTAAACCAAGCTTAAAGGTTGGGAACATTGGGTCATACGTAACCATGGTGGCATCGTTTTCGGTAAGCGTCATAGGGGTCCATGAGGAGGTACTGCTACCAGTATCTGATAGAATAACAGTGACTTCCACACTGATGTATCTGAGGAACTAAGTTCCACACTTGAGTCACCTAATAAGTAAAATTTGATTAACTAGGTTTCTGCATATTTACATTTTTCCCCACAACGGGCTAGATTTCCGAGTCACTGGCATAAATCTGAGACAACGCAATGAGTATCTCATTCCCGAATATTGAGAAGATGGAGACCGGCTAACGCATCTTGACCGGAAAAGACGTACGATAGCATACCAAGGACCATTGACAGATAAACGACCTGGTGCTCTTCCTATCATTCACAACATCTTGGTCAACTTACTCTCCAATGGTGAGTGAATAATTACGTCAGTCTCAGTCTCGGAGATGAAAGTTGGAGCGTCATGAATGCTTAAGAGTATGAGTGGAGCATTGTAGCTGTCGTCCAGGTGCAACCTATGCCAGAACAGCTGGCTGTGTATTTTCTCAATCAAAGAGAATTGTTACATCGATTACGGCAAGACTGATGGCTTTCGGTCTTCCAAAGACAGATCTATGACAAAACGTTGAATCTTTCATTCGTCACAGGACGAGGTCCGTTGAAGGACACTGAGGACAGACGACTTTAGGTGACACATGATGATGGCCTGAGGTTTCTAGGGCATATCAGGGGTGGTTTGTAATTTTCCAGTTTGTTATGTGACGATACTGTGGTTATTCAGGCCTTCGAGATGACGCCTACCCGGGAGCGGCACGTTACGGTTTTCAGACACATGCGAACGACTCCACGCCATAGGCAGATCGTACCAGTCAATCCAAGACAGTGCAGACACAAGCAAGATGATGCAAGCAGTACTGCAATCCCATTGGTGGAGGCCCAGATAGCCGATAACCTCCTTTTGTACATATTATTTAATCACCTTCATTTCTTTCAATAAATGAACTACTGCTTACTACCATTCCTGTGGCCTTCTCCTCGCGACTCGCGACTCGTTCTCGTGGGATATCGCGAGCTCGTGCGATTGCGGTCCAGTGCTTCTGTGGTCCAGTCCGGGATAGCTGATTATTGATTCGTGCCTAGTGATTTCTGTTGTGTGGTTTGCATTCCGAATTCCGTGCTTACCATCACTACTACTACAACCATTACAGATATGCTGTGGAAGCGGAATTATCGAAGTTAACTTCGAGCAGGCAGACCCAAAATGAGGGGTTGTTGTGCTTAATTTTTTCACGAGAGTGAATTTACCTTGCGATAACTGATTACAACTCAGAGATGGTTATCGTTCTAGACTAAAAATTGACGGAACAGTGCTAGGAGTTCGCAGCACCGCAGGTCTAAAACTACCTCCCCGGGTTGTATCATCTTCCACATCCTTTACTGACCTACGTCTCTAGAGAGGAATCATGCATATTATCGCACCAAACCACTTTACCGATTTAATCGAAGCAATTGGAAATTCCGAGAAGCACAAAGGTGTTAAACGTTTTAACTTAGGTCTTCATTTTGAAAGCGTTCAAAACGAGTTTACCATTCTTTGGAACGAGTTTCTGAGTGTTCATTGCAGTTTTGCATGGAATTATTTTATGCATCCGTATTTGCTACCGTTTACGTTTTTGAATGCCGCCATTCATTAGCACTTACTTTTGTATCTCTACGGTCAATAAAGCCGCCGGTTACTCAACATGATCTTTGTTATTGTTCTGTGGAATACAGAATGCAGTACAATCAGGGTTGAGCAATTTATTTCTACGTAAACCGTTGTTGACTAGGTTACTTGAAAACAGCGTACAGAAAATTTCAAAAGTGGTGGTACAAAACGACGTGAAATATCGTGGTACAGTGAAACAAAAAGAGAATTTTACAATTATAAACACAGGAAAACAGAACAGCGATGAGAATTTAACGAAAAATCTTTACTGAAAAATCGTTCGACTTAGGCAGGTAATCTGTCAACTGGCATAGAACACTCAGTGCAGCGCGGCAATGAATATCGCCATTTAAAATCACACTACTTTCATGAGTAGTCAATTTATAAATGCTGACACATTGAAATTCTGCTGTGAGGAATTCACAGGTGCCCTTGGAATATTCGAGGAAAGTGGCATTTGTGTAATGCTTAATGAATGGGTAATGTATCAGTAAAACGTTTTGGCTGTTATCTTTAGTTGGTTTATTCAACTGATTGAGTCCAAGACGTTAAAAACTAATCGATTAGGAATCAAACCCGTGCTTCAATTTCAGTCTTCTCAACGAAAAACCATGTCATTCCGTTGGCCGGTTTTGGTTGAGAGTAGAGGAGCACTCATATAGACTGAAGTTACAGGAATAATGAGTAGATACATGGGCGCCGCTATTTGCGACACACAGCCATATCGCGCAGTGTTCCTAACCAACGTCGAACATGATCTCGAAGACTCCATCCGGAAAGTCTAGCAGGACATATATGGCCCAGTTTCCTGGTTACGGCTTTCTTATCCTCGTGCCAGATCTTCGTTTGACCGCCCTTGACCCGTATCCATCCGCTACCTACCTCGTCAAACACCGTACGCCGTGGTGACATGCGTAGCACATGCCCTAACTAACGTAATCTAAGGAGGTCAACTACAATTTCTAGTGGACAATCAAGATTACCTAAAAATCTGCGCCTAACCACAACATTGCTCGTCCGGTTTCCCCACCGGACTCGTGCAATGCGACATAGACGGCGGTGTTTGAACAACATAGTGACCAAGTCTTTGCACCGTAGAGCAGAACTAGTCAAACTGCTACAGAATATACTCTACCCTTCACAGGCTGCCGGATTTCAAGACGGTGTCACAGATGTCTCAAATTGGCAACTGCCAACCGAACCATTTGTATGCATGTCCACACTAGATATGTGACGCTTCTGTGTAATGATTTTAGTTGTAGTAGTAGTAATACACACGCAATTCGAAACACGAACTACGCAATTCGAATCAAGGATCAGTTATCACGGTCTTCACTGACACGAGCTTACAACATACCACGTGGACGATACACGGGAGAAAGGCCACAAGAATAGCGATTCGCAGTTCGTATTTCGTTTATTGGAGGAAATGAAGGCGATTAAATATTGTGCAAAAAAGAAATTCATTTATTATCTAGTCTCCCACCAATTGTATTGCAGTCAAATGTTTTTGAACAGTGGCAATTCTTTCAAGATCTCATCGGAGATCTCCAGATCCCGAGTACAGCATTTTGCCGTCTACCCTGTTCTCCTAACTATCGCGGAGACGGCCCGAGAATTCTGCAAATAACTCTTGGGTCATCAGAAATGGCTAAGACTAAGTCTTACAGTCGTGATACGATAATCATGGGTTCGTGGGATCATGGGACCATCAGAACTGCGGTTGAGACCGATGCACAACCCAGAAACAAAAGATGTTTCTCAGGCAGAAAGCATCATCACCTTACAAGCTAGCTTCCCACAGACTTCATATTCCTTCCCGTAATTGGTAGACCAGACCTAAGAAACTGTTCTCCCGGAAAATTTCCCCTAGCTGACCACGATATGGTTGGTTCAATTAATCCTTCGCGCCCCGACGAGTTTCTGCTCCTCCGCCAACTGCATTGTCTTTACACTAACTCCTAAGGTTTTCTCAGCAAATTTTCAGAGGTAGAACTGCGTCGTCAAACTGGTCAATGGGACATAATTGCAGTCACCGAAACCTGGTTGACAATTGACATTCTGGACTCAGAATTAGGCTTGCCCGGCAGGACCTTGCTCAAACGCGATTGACCTACAAGTGGTGGTGGTGTGTTACTCTACTTTAGCAGGAAACTACAATGTGAGGTCATTGATTATCCTGCTGAGGCTTCTGACTCACTGTCGTGCAAAGTGCGACTGTTGCAGCGCGATATCGGCTTGAGCGGTGTGGTGTACCGCTCTCCTTCATCCACAGACCCAGCCAATGAGACACTATTGAAAACCATGTATCACGTTCTGTCACTGAAGTTCACACCTGTTCTCATTATGGATGACTTCAATTGCTCTAATCTAGCTAAACCAGTGACCTGAATATAACCGTTTGAGAGGAAACTCGCACAACTCATGGAATACCATCCACTTTAAAATTTGGTGAAGGAGCCCACGAGGTTTGGAGCCAACCGGTCACCGTCAGTTTTGGACTTGATGTTGGCTAACAAGAAACTGTTGTTGGAAACGATTTCCACCACAACTGCATTAGGGGACGTAGTGAACATGCTGTGTTGACGTTTCACTACATTTGCTATGCATCCATACAGCATAATTCTACGGTTTGCACCTGCATGTTTGTTGCCTACACCAAAACCTAAAATTGTGGCGAGAGATTTCCAATGGAAATTTCCCAACGAACAGTGGGATCCCCTGGTACCTGGGAAGAATTTACAAACCACCTGACGGAAATGGTGGAAGACGCGACGAAGGCTAAACGCATCACTTACTCAATTAGTCAAAGACTAACGATTCGAAGTCGGACAAAAAAGTGGATTTCGCAGAGGAATATCTCATGGAGAGCTTATGAACGATCTCCTTGCAACAACACATGGTATGTCTACTGTGAACTCCGAAACCACTGCACCAAGTGAACACGAGAAGACAAGTTAATACACCAAGAAACGCTCATGCGCAAGTTCATATCAAATCCCAAGCTGTTGTACTAACACATAAGTTAAATCTGGCATTCCAGCGCTAAGAGTGGCAAAACGTGTTTCAGTCATAACGAAGGAGGCAGCTGAAATGCTAAAAAGTCAGTACGCTCAAGTGTTCACCGCAGCTGAGAATACCGGACCACGACTGCTTCTGTTGCATTAGGATATATCATATCAACGCTCATCACCATTGATTTTTCCCAAGAAATCATAGCATCAAAATCGCAGTGTTTGAAAAGGAATTCATCTCCAAGAGTATCCATTCACAAACCCTTATCAACCTGGCGACTAACTTAGCTCAATCACTAAGCGAACCATTCCAAAAAATATTCAACAAACCTGTGCTCCTACAAACATGTAAACAAGGAATAATTTCTCCGATATACAAGGGCGGTTATCGTAGCCACCCAGCTAACTACCGTCCCTTTACTCTTCTCGTATTATCCAAAGTCATGGAATCCATTGTGGCACAAAATGTGAGGAGTCACTTGGAAAAATACAGTGTATTATCCCCTGCTTAACATGGATTTCGTCGCGGGCGATCGTGTACCACTAACTTGCTTCTGGCCTGAGAAGAGTGGATAAAAGCAACTAATCACGGTGATGCAGTGGACGTTATGCACCTCGATTTCTCCAAAGCATGCGACCGAATGAACCGCAAAATACTACTGAGAAAACTACACAACTACGGAATGTGGGGATTTGTACTGGGCCGGATAGAAGAATTTCTTCGACAACGCATCATGGCAATTTGGGTTTCTGGGACACTTTCTGATCCCATCAGCATAGCACGAAGAGTTCCACAGAGATCCGTTCTGGGCCCTCAACTTTTCCTTGTTTTTATAAACGACCTAACGGACATTCTGGGGTCAAAAACATTAATGTTTTCAGACGATGCAAACATATGGAAAGCGGGGACAAAACCAGAGGATTCGGTAGAACTTAAAAAAAATTAATGCTGCCTATTAATGGTCGATCGAAGACGACATGGAATTTAATTTATACTGTCGTACCCCTTTAACACAAAACTTGGGTTCTGTATTTCTATGGAGATCAGCAACTTCCGTATGTCTCGAATGAGAAGGATCTCGGCGTCATTGTTCAAGAGGATCTAGGCTGTTCTCTAAACTGCTCCCGGGCGTCACCTACCGCTGTAAGACATGTTAGTTTACAAAAACGAGTTTTGGACAACTTTAAACCTACGCTGTTCTCATAATTGTTATCAGCCTACATTTGACCCGAAATAGAGTACGCCATTCAAGCATTGAATCCATGGCTGCAACGCTATAACAAGATTCTGGACAGTCCGCAAAGAATGGCCACCAAAATGGTTAAGGGACTGCATTCCAAGAGCCATACGGAAAGACTGGAATCACTGCAGTTGTACTCCACATACTACCGTCCTATTCGAGGAGATTTGATCTTGGTATACCAAATAATGTAGAACCCAGACCACCCATATCGTCCACTCTTTTCCTACACACACCTGAGTGGGCACTCATGCGAGCTAGTACTCCAAAATTGCCGACTAGAATGTGGGCGTCATTCATTGGCCCGCAGAGTGTGCATTACTTGGAATTCTCTACCACCACACGTTGTTTCTGCGCCCACAATTGATTCATTCAAGCACAAACTGGATGAAGCTCTGAAAAGTTACAAATTTCAACATCCGTAGAAGTGCAAGAAACAAGGTTAAATTGTGACATTCATCTACTTTGGATGAACTGTGAACCGATTAATCTGTGCTAAACCCTATGGGACTAGAAAAGCAAGGGCCTGTAAATATTTCCCATGATAAAACTTTGACTTTGACCTGACTGATGGAGGCATCGGAGTATGCCGATGACATCGCCATGTTCAGTGACAATGCGCAGGAAATCCAACAGAGCTTGAACCGCTTGGTGATTGACGTATCCAGGTATAGTATGTGCTTTGCACTTTCCAAGTTTGAATGCTTGTTCAAGACTGCACTCACCCTCTAGGATGATCAGCTGGAAGTAGTTAAGAGCTTTGGGTAACTCGCAGCTGGTAGTGGTGTTGTGGATGGAGATCACATCACGAATAGCGAAAGCTAAACAAGGGTTCACCAACCTGTGGCACTGCCACGACATCCGACTAACCCTTAAGGGAAGGGCGTAAATCGCCGCGGTTCGTTGCGTTTTGCTTTACAGTTGCGAAACCTGACCCCTCCACGTTGAGGATGCTAATCGACTTTCGGTATTTGACCACTGATGTCTCCGAAGCATTGCTCGTGTCTGGTGTGAACGTCGGATGAGTAATGACGAGGTTCGTCGTCATGTGTTGAGTGCGGATAGTCGTTACCTAACAGAAGCAATCGCTCTATACCACCTCCGCTGGCTTGGTCAAGTAATGCGTATGCCTCCCCATCGACTTCCTTTCTGTGTTCTCTTTGCGCGTCCTGAGTAAAGCTGGGAGAAGCGCCGCGGCTGTCAGACCATGACATGGCGTTGAGGCATGAAGAACTATGAAGAAAAGAGATTTTCGTTTGTTTGGAGACGCTAGGAGATGTGGCTTAAAATATAAATCAGTGGCACGAATGCTGTACTTTTGGTCTGTCGAAATCCCGTGCCCCGTAAAGAAAGGACAACACAAAACAAAGAAAATATCCAAAAAGTGTACGGTGAAGCACACAAAAATTTCTTGTTATCCCATTTTCCTACTGTTTTTTCTACTTTAACTGTTCCACCTTCCACTTCTCTTTGCATTTCATCCCACCTGCTTTATGTTATTGCTATTGTTATTATTGTTTTGACGTTTACATCATGCTTTTTTACAAGCCGGTGTAAAATAAATCGATATACGACCGTTCGTCGTACCCTACATCGTCTCCGTGATTCTTCCGTGCAACCGTGTTCTGCTTTCACCACAAAAGTTGATTCGAATTCAAAAGATGATATGCAGTTTTTTGTTTCATTTTCGTTCAACCCCAAACGGTAGTATTTGCTCCAAATTTCGTGTTTTTGGTGCTGTTTGATTTGAGTAAGTTAATTCAAGTAGGGCCTTCAGTTTGGACACGTTACTCATGTACTTTTACAGCCTGCGATCTCTGATCATTTCGTGAGTTGACTCATTCCTCATCGTCTTCTGAGTTCTTCGCACAAATCCTGACGAAGAAGGCTTGAATGTGTAGTATTCTGTCGGATATGTGGTATATACTGCGCTCTATTGAATGAAAAGCTTCAACTGACCTTCTCCGGATACTGGAAAGTCTTGTTGGTCTGGCCAATTTATTGGAAGTTTTTTGTTTTGGAATTTCGAGGAATTGCTGCAATTCTGTATGGGCAACATTCGAACGATTTGGTTCTTTTCATTCATTCCATGAGTCGTTTCTCATTCCAGCGTCAACAACGCATTTGAGAACAAATTACTCGTGTATATGAAGCATGAGGTGAAATGCTTGGAAGCAGTGGCAGCTGTTTCGATCAGATTTGGTCGAGAATTCGAGTGGAAAAATAACAGAGGCAACTATCATTTTGTTGCTGGTGATCGTAACGGTGTATTAGTTGATGCAAGATGAACACCTTTGCCATACACGGTTAAAATTAAGCGTAGCCGGTTCATTATCTATCATCATATGAACCGACAAGGTGAAATTTCATGAAGTTGTGAAAGCTTCATTGATCAAGCTTGTTTTAAGCGATAGCAGATGTGTTTGTGGAAGTATATATATATGCCAATCAGCGTCAGAGAGTTATTCGCGACCGAAAAGCTTTAAAATCACTGTGTATTGATTTCATCCATATTCAAAAAGAGCACGAGTGTGTGTATCCACTGAATCCAACGGGATTCGTACGCGGGAGGGAGTGATCAATAATCTGACATGTGAACCGCTTACCTCGGATAATAATATGCATTGAAAAGTGAACTGGGAACGCGCATAATCGCAATTGCATTTACATTTTATCTGGATGAAATTTTGTGAATCAGATATATGTAAAAGAATCTGAAGACTTAACAAGGACTGAGCTAGCTTGAGATATGCGCATGCGTGTGTTTTTGTGTGATAGAAGTAAATGCCAGTCGGTCGATAGTGAAGCCGGTAGAAAAAGTCGATTTTTCGAACGATCTTGAAGCTTCAACAAATCCTATATGATCCCAATTATTCGATGACACATGCACAATACTATCGATGTCGAATTGTGGATACTGTATTTTCACAGCAATGATAAAGCACACTGTTTATTTAGAAAATGACTTAAACATATCGCTGCATTAAAAAGGTGGGAGTATTGGTTCTTGGACCACATTTTTTCAGGTCCTGGAACAAACACTAAGTTGTTACTGGTTGAGGCCTGTTCGCCACGGTGCTTGACATTAGCTCTGATCGACAATGTATTCTGAACCCGAGTGATTTAGCTCGGTTATTCGAAAGTGATCAGCAGGTTATTTTCTGTGTTACCCTATCAGTAACAGTTTTCTTTTAGATTTTGCGTATACTGTGCTTTGTTGGGAACTTGCAGACCTATCCAATTTGTGTCGTGTTGTTTGTTGAGCAATGAGCTATCTTGTTTTTATCTTATAGAGGTAGTGATCAAACTCGAACAACTCCCTGACTTTCATCACATTTTGTCCTCCCAACGCTTGGTGTCTCGAGCATAATTCACAGAATGGGATAAAGTATTGTCCCACATCAGACGTGATATATCTAAACTCATGTAATGCTAGGCCCGTTGAGCATGCTGCCACCATTTTGGAATGAGTGTAAGTCGTGTGCATGTCTATCGATGAAACTTTTTAGTTCATGGTTGTTTTGTATTCTCCCCGTCTTGCAGGTCCCTTGGAACTCCTCCCTGACACCGAAAACCTGTCTGTGCTGTCTCCTACCTGTGCATTTAGAGTGTTTTTGCTCGGCCACGTTTACCAGTTGGTTCGACAGCCTCAAACAGGGTTTTGTTTGCGACATTCGACACTCGGTTCGTGTTACCCGGAAATTAACATCCTGCTGTGTATTACGAAACGGTGACAACGATGGGCTAAG
>UZAN01043733.1:19250-30380 GCA_900618425.1 Echinostoma caproni
CACAATTAGAAGTTATTGATTAAAGTGACTCATAGAATTGTGACAAGTATTGCACCTTTCATTTGGTCAATGTTTTTTGCTGTGCTTTAATTTTGAGCGTTGGAAGCAGTGTTTTTTCCATGGATTTCATCCACCTGACGATTAAAACCATTGCCAGTTTTCTCTATTGCATGCCACACCCTAGCCACAGACGAACTCTGTTGAGGGAGCTAAGTTATCCCCATTTCTGACACAATGAAATAGCCAGTCAATCAATGTGACCTTTCACGGTACCCCTCCAGGAAGTGCATAAACGAGAAAAAATGATAATCGTAGTATCTATTTAGGCCTAACCTTTTTCTTCTAACAACCTCAAAGCGAGAAACTATACTGACGTTTATGTGCGCAAAATGTAACTTCCATATTAGTTGGGTGCAATCTTTCTCAAATGTAATCAAATTCAATCATCGTCTGGCTTCGTTGTGATTAGTTTTCCTTCTCTTGGTTCATGTCTTCATTGAGAAATTCCGTTGATTATGCAGTGAATTGGGCTAATGTTCACATTGAAGAGCTTGCAGAAGTCAGGAACTGATTCACAGGATTTATTTGCCTCTCGAATCACTTACCTCTCTGCTGACTGCCAAAAACCATTGGATGTTTGATCCGGTTTGGGCAGGGGGACATTATGGTGTATGCACAAGACGCTTATTCAATGAGCCGCACAGCTCAAGGTCAGCTGTCAAAGATCAACTTTTACCTTTCATGTAATATATATTTTTAGTTCCTTCCATATTCGAGATAATGCATGAATAGTTTGTAGCCATATAATTTCGCAATTTATCTAGTCTAGAAAATTTTGATCAATCGACTTATTTCCTGTGCACTGAATTCAATGAGATAAGGGATTGACAATACGTGTAGAAGGCAAATTCACAATAAATCCACTTCACCCATGGAAGTCATCAATATACAAGTATGATATTTGAAACTTATGTGCGATTATGGAATGAGAGTAATTTTGCACAAGTTTGAACATTATTGAGGAAATTAGCTTGTCTTAGCGACGATGAATGAAAACCAAAACACAAAGGCGTTGGTGACAACGTTTCGACCCTCTTGGAAGGCTTTTTCCAAGTCGTTTCATCGGTTAATTTCACGTTACAAGCAATTACAAGGCGATGGGATCCCATCCCATTCCATCGCCTTCCAAGAGGGTCGAAACGTTGTCACCAACGCCTTTGTGTTTTGGTTTTCATTCATCGTCGCTAAGACAAGCTAATTTCCTCAATAATCATGAGCACGAGACCCAAAGTTTTCAGTGAGATCCGTTCCATCCATGGATCTCGTGTTAGTCTGACCATTACTTGTAATTTTTATAATCAAACTGATTATGAAAAGTCGCCGTGATTGAAAAACAGACGTGTACGGATAGAGCGTAGCGATTATTTACGTACTGTGTAATTCCACCGGTTTGTGATTACCTTATTGAAATTGCGTCATGTCAGTTCTTGTGAAGTACTCGAAAGGTGTTATATACAGTCTGGATGGTTTTCTACATCTCAAATCGGGAGCTGTGAGAATTCTCTAGCTCAACTTCATGGCATCAACTCCCATAAATGTAGATTCTGGACATCCAGTTTTACAAAAACTTTGTACTCTACGCGGCATACCGATGGCAATACGAATAAGCAATGGGAACTACAAAAATACGAATACAGACACCGGATATAAAATCAGCTTCGGGCGACACAAAACGTCAAAGTGTATAAAGCTGAGTGACATGACTTTACGGTGAGGCAAAATCTGACCGCTTACAGGTATTGTATTCTATTGTTTTGTACTGTATTCAAGCTTTAGCGAGATATATACAAGTTTTCAGCCTAAAAATAGAACACCATTACATTCTGGTAAAAACAGGTGAAAAAGTGGGACGTGAAACAAAAAATACGAGTTAATTATTAAATGGATTGGAAAGCTCAGAGCGAACACTTTTTTTGTCGGTCAGTATCCGGACAAGATAGGGTACCAGAGAGTTTCTGTATGCGGGTATGCGAGACGGGATAATTGTGTACTTAGAATGGGTAAAATGGCGGGATTTGCATGCACACAGATCAATGAATAGAGGATGAATGCGAAATCAGATAGGATTTTGTCAGCAAACTTCCAGCACGCGTCAACACGGGCAGTAGACATTTTTGTCAATCAGAACAGATAACGGAACTTGGGAGACAGCCAATCAGTAACTTAAAATCAGTCTTCGGCAAACCAGGGAAAATTACAGGAGAGCAATAAAGGGATATAAACAGGATACAGTTTTGAACGAAAGTGTTTATCACCGACGAGTCAGAATAGAAGTGGTGCAGTCTTCTTATTTGAAAAGAGAGATTTTTAAGGTGATCGTAGAAGTAATATTAGTGAAATTACGCACAGAATTCAGGACACGAACTACGCAATAGGAATCACGGAACACGATAGAAATCCGGCGGCACTAGACCGCAAGGGTGCGCACTCGCAACAACCCGCAGGATCGAGACGCGAGGAAGAAGGCCACAAGACAGGGGAATCTTAAAGTCGTTCATTGAAGGAAATGAAAGTGAATATATATGTGCACAAAAGAAGATCATTGGTTACTTTAGTTTCCACCAATCATTTTGTATCACATCTTGCGTCATACTGCTCTTCTCTGCATTTTATCTGATTGGCTGGAACGGCCCACCGATGACCTGTATCCGGAGGCTGTGCACGTGCTACTGGCGTTAGCGCTCAAGGTCGATTGAGTACCGCGCTGCTCCAGGGCAGGCGTAATCTCGTAGATCCGAATCACCACAATTTTTCAGCTAACGAACAACAGTTTGGGTATGTAAGGACCAGCAAAGATTACTTAAAAGTGTGACACCCGAGTACTTCACATGACTGACCTTGCCCATCGGCTTTCCATGAATCTGAACATTGTCGGAGGGAGATGGGGTGCGGTTTAGAGTAAAAATACATTCAAGGCATTTTTCAGGATTAAGATTAAGACTGGATGAAGTGGATTATGAAACAAGGTGAAATAAGTTTGTGTTATATGGAACCAGTTCTGATTGGTTGGACACGGAAACAGAAATGGCGATGTCATCAGCATACTTAGAATGTCGAACAGGGGGAGTAATAGGTAAGTCACTGATATAAGCAGAAAAAGATAGGGCGATAGGACAGCCCCTTGAAGTACACCCGAGCTATTGAATGATCCGGTTGACTGTCTTCCTCTCAATTTAACATACTGATATCTTGGCTAAAAGTAATCAGCAAGCCATTCGGGAAGACAAGCGGGACAGTCAAAAGATTGAAGCTTCTTAGGTAAAAGCGAACGGGGCACCGGATTTCAGAGCGGGAGAGTGGTCAAGAAATGCACAATATTTGGCTTTCTGGTTGAAGAACTTACACATGTAATGAACTACGGTAGAAACGACATCTAATCTAGAGCGGTTATGTTTGTATGTAAACTGATAAGTGTCATCGTAAGTGGTAAGAGATCACTGAAGGCAATGCAGAGCTCATCGCTCCATCCATTTAAAACGAGTGGAAATGAGAGCAATTGGTCTGAAACGCTTTGCTATTGAGGCCTTTGACGGTGCTTTGGGAATGGGAGTAATTCTCACTGGGCGTCAGCAGTCCGGAGGAATAGTTTGGAGTTCGAGTGGAAGATTAGCCATATGTGTGTGTAAAATGTCGAGACAGTGGCAGAGTACAGTGTTTAAGGACTCGCACAAACGTGTTTTCCATTCACTGATGTATGCACACACACACACACACACACACACACACACACACACCGTATCACTTGGTTTCCTGCATCCCTATTGCTTCTAAAACGGGGATTTGTGGACACCAATTTTTAAAATCTCCCAGCATGATTGGTCAGATGTTTTACCTCTCCGGTCCCCACGGATGAAACTCATAGGTTCAATCTGAGTTGTTAGAACAAACACGTTGATTGAAAGTAAGTAAAGAATGTGTTGTACCAAATATCCTCTAAAGCGGTTTTACTAAAGTTTATGCAACGCACCTGTTGATCAAAATTCATCCAGACTGGATAGTTACTCGTATAGTGAGCTTTTCAAACCATTATATAACTAAACAACGGTTCTTTTTCGTCTGGCTTTATCTTTTGTAAAGTATGTGTTCGAGATGAGAGACGAGCAGGCGAATACCGGAGGCATTTCTCCACCGTCAGAATGGATTGATAGTTCCTCACCACGCACAACGCGGTTTTTGTACCCCTTATGTGCACTCGATCGATACAGGTTTGGTTATGTAAGATATGAAAGGAATTCAAAAGCTCTCGTCTGGAGTTCTCGCATTTTCAATATCTTCTCAAAAAGAAGAAAGTAGTATGTACCAGCTGTCAAACTAATACATAAGATCTCTTCTTCTACGGACACAGTCGGAAATGCTGCATCAACATTATTAACGGGAAAAATTAAAACGAACCGTTTTATCTTCTTTACTTCATTTCAGCTCATTATATATTCAAGATTCATATTGTATTCACAAATTTGACGGTTAGTTCAGACGAATGAAAACATGGGACTAGAGCTGTGAGACTCCTGTTGTTCGTTTGTTCATTTAACGCAAAACTAAACTTATCGATTTGAAGATTTTCAAACTGTTCAGTTGGTTAACGTTTTAATGTACCGAATGATATGCGTATATGCGTTTTTCAAATAGATTTTGAAAAACATCTTGTGGTCAGTGGGCAAATACTCAATATCCTCCGGTTCGCTAGGGCTAAGTTAGGGTTGTCCGCTTCCAGTAACGATCCACAGCCAAACGGTGGTCGTCATAAATTCGAGCATTCTTTTCATCAAACTTCATTCGAATTACCATTCCTGTAAAAACGGGCTATGACCAAAGTTCATTTGCAGACGCGAGAATTCAACTTCTTCGAAAGCGGTTGATAAGAACCGAGTAAAACGAAACTATTTTTCTAAAGAAAAATCAAAATTTCTGTCACTTCGAGAATTACAGGGGCAAACTTTCAACCACCGCTGTTGTGTGGTCTAACGCATTGTGCATGAATTACGTTGTTACTGTTTTCTGCTAATTCGAAAGATTTACTTACGTGCATATTACGAGTCTTATTGAATACAACATGAGTTCAGGAATTACTCCACCTGAACCATTTTGGATAGACTGTAACGTTCAATCGGCTCCAGAATCCTGGGAACAATGGAAAATATCGTTTAACGATTACATCGATCTCCTTTGCTAAATCCATTGATTGTGCTGGATGAAAGCAGCAAGTTGAAACTTTTGCGTCATTTGCTTGGAGACGAAGGACAACGAACGTCTGACGATCTCAGTTTACAAACGTGCTCTACTGTTCAATCTGCTCTTAATACTTTGGACCGTACCGTCGAATCTCAACTGAATGTGTTCACTGCCAGGTTTCGACTCTCTCGTATTATTCAAGAAAATGGAGAACAATTGAAGCAGTTTGTTTCTCGATTAAACCGAGCAGTGCGATTTTGTGAGTATTCTAAATTGCCTCAGAAGAAACTCGAAGGATCTGTGTTTATTCAGCAGTCCATTTCGGGTATCAAAGACGATCGACTTCGAGAATCACTCTTGAAAGAGGACGCCGATAAACTGATATGGGAGAAGGCCTGCGAATTGGCGTACATTAAAGACGAAATATCGAAGCAAACGAAAGAGTTGTCCCAGCACAGTGAACTTGTTGAGGTCTCTAAATTATTTCCTCTACTAAAGAACAGTACAATAAAAGGCATCACATGTCACAGGTGTGGAAGTGCGGCCCTTAAAACCAATCACCCCTTGTGCCCAGCTCGATCAGCAGACTGCAATACCTGCCATATGATCGGTTACTTTGCTCGTGATTGTCGTCAGAAGAATGTGTGCATCAATATGCAACCGTGTGTTTTTAGTGTCTTCAGGTTGCAGTGTCTCAGCTAAAGCTTGTCTCAAGAAGGCGTACGACTGAGTGAAGAAAATACGACTACCTTTCCTCCACTCAACTTCCATGACACGATTTACAAGAGGCGCTTAAAATCATACCAGTATACATACAGAAGAGAAACTAAACCGTTGAATGCTGGGTGTCATGTACGGACTAAAAATCACGTTACTCAGAAGGGGCTCCCTGTGCTTTCACCTCCGCTCAAAGTTGTGAAAGTTTCGGAACCGGGAACGTACCTACTTGAGAATGGAAGAATGGAAAGGTCAACACAAGACAACTCTACAAAATTCCGATGTCACGTGGCCAGAAGGAAATTTGCCAATCAAATGATACAGCAACAGCTCCTACTGTAAGATCGAACACAGTCCAGACGTTCCAGCCAGAACCCCAGACCAGTTGACCGTTACCTATTATAAACGCTAGTAGAAGGACGGAGGTGATGTTGTGCGGTCTAACGCATTATACATGAATTACCTTGTTACTGTTCTCTTCTAATTCGAAAGATTCACTTACGTGCATATTACGATTCTTATTGAATACAACAACCGTGTTTGCTGAAAATGTATGAATTAAGTCTTTCACAGTAAAACCACTATTCAAATTCACTGCCAGGTGATTCATCACATTTACGTCAAATGGAGCAATTTCTAACCCATCATCACGATGTTTGTCTCTCGTGCCCGGGACCCAAATCGTTTCCAGTCTTATCAATTCAGCACCAAAATGACAACTGGATCCTAGAACATTATTTTGCATTATGCATTTCTCTCAATTCCACAAAGTCCAAAAGCTGAGGACCGGGGTGCACTGTAGAGTCTTTTTGTCCGAGTTATGTGACCAGATGGGTCGTGTATATATCTTCTCATCATTTCACAGACCGAATAATCCGTATATCATGAAGATACGTCGGTATTTGGACAAGCGATAGTAGGTTCGACTCTCGCTGACAGACTAACCAGAGCGTCTGTCCAACCCATGGATCGCGGAAACCAAGGGGTTTGATGGATCTCAGGTCATGGGGCTTTTCGGGACTGAACTAAACACATTTAGGCTCAGAGGTCAGCAGGGTTCAACTTTCTTATCGCGATCACTTTGGCTATTGCTAGAGTGCGCAATTGGATTTGTTGTGGCGGGCACTATGAACAACTATGAAAGTGACCTCCGGATTTAGTTGATGTCCGTTGTCGACCAAGCGGGCTAGGATTGAGGTGTTTTTCGATCCCGTTTGTCCTAGTCTTAACCAGTCTGCGTGATGCTCGTTGATCCGGGTAGATAGTTCTTATTCATTCATTCATCTTTCATCCTAGTGAGACAAGTTTTGAAAATTTAAAATTTAAATGTAAACACGCTGGCGAATGTAGACGGAAATTTAACGAGGAAAATCAGGCGATCTTCAAATTGTTTCGCGCACCGCAGTCACCTTTTTGGGTTTGGTAATAATCCCACAAAAAAAAGTATCTTCTCACCTAAAATGGAGATCAGGTTCACAATGGCCTGTAGGAATGGGGAAAACCGAGGCGAATTCATGCATCGAATCAGTCAAATAAATAAATAAATACAAATAAAACCCCTATTTTTCCTCTGCTTTTGACCAAATGAAAAATTGTGGGACAAAAGTTTCATTTGATCAATCACCTGTCGACCGATCCGGTTTTTCTTCTTTGTTTCTGACTTGATTTAAATGATTGAACCAATTTACCAGATTGCGAATTTCAAAAGAAGTACTGAGCTAGCTGTCATAGCATAGATGTATGCCGGGAGAGTAATTTTCAGTTAACCACTGGTGCAATCAATCAGAGTTAATTATACGGAGCAAAGAGCGACTAGGGGAGCATTTTCGTGGCATATTTAATCAACTGATCTCCACTCTATTTTCAACTGTGTTGTTCCTCGTTAAATTACTCTGAAATACTCGTAAATTGCAACAATATATCAATTTGGCAAACAGGGTCGTTTTCGATGCTTCATTCGTTAGTCAAATACAGCACTCCTTTACAGGTCACAAAATCACATAATTCAAGGAAATAAGCGTGAATAATTTCTGTGTTTGTATGCGTGTGTATGGATACTATGGATGATACAGTAAGGGGCGAATGAGAGTTCAAATCATTCTGCAAATGTCATTTGTACTGTCCAATGAATCAAGTACATAAACGATTTGACACTCCTTTGATAACTGGCTTTATGTCAATCTGGTGTTTGTGGCTGGCCATGGTTAATCCAAAGCTCTGACCGACTGTTTTTGAACGCTCAAGGGGGTGGGGGGTGGGGTATTTACCCGAATCGCGATCGCTTCGCTTTGTTGACAGCAAGCGATGCTTGACCTGCTTCGATTTCACCCCGGTGATAGTGTAGATGGGCCTGACCGATTCACTGACACGATGTTCGGTTTCGACCAAATGAGCCGTGATCGCCGTCCCCCGGGTCTCGTCAATCCGCGACTAAGCCAACTGGGGTGGTATTCTCGAATGCGTTCGGCCAAGCGGCGGGTGGTACGACCAATGTAACAGGTTCCACAGGAACACACGAATTGGTAAATGCAGAATGACGTCATTTCCGCCGGTGACTTGTCTTTCATCTGCAATGAGAGAACTGGTTTGGAAATATAAATGATGCGTAAATCAGCGGCATAATGTGTATTTCTGACAGCAGTCTGGAGACACTTAATTATCATTTCAGGTAATGTGTCACCTTAGAAGGGAATGGACACGTAAACAGATTTCTTCGTAGGCATCATCTGAGGTTGCACTTTTGTGGTAACCTTCATACACTACTGAATGATCTACTACGGATATCCATTTTCTATGAAAGTCGTTCTAGTTTTTCTCAATTCTTCCTCGCATGTATCAGAAGAGTATATTCGTTTTGTCCTGTTCAACATACATCGAATCAGTCCCTTGTTTCGCTGTAGAGGTACAAAACTGATAATTTGTGTACTGTCCTGCCCAAGTCTGCTTGCAGTGAATGCTACGTCGAAGAGACCCGATTTCACAGGGTGAGAGTAAAACATTGAGGAACGCCAACCCTTCGGAAGATTCCATTTCTAGGGTGAATCCTATGTTATTATGGGCTTTGTTAACTTGGTTCAACAGAATAGTGGGACTCATTGAGGAATCATCTACATAGCGCTGATATAATGCACATTCTTTTATATAACCATCCATTTCTTCAGTTTTCGATAGCGCCATAAACACATAGGCCAAAAGGGGACCTAAGGAAGATCCCATCGCAATCCCGTCCTTCTGGTGGTACTTCACCCCATTGAACTGGAATTGCACATTATGCGTGCATAAGTAGATTAGTTAGTAAATTAGCTCAACGTGATTGCATAGGTAGTCTATGGTCTTTCCAAGAGGTACGTTAGTGAATAGAGAGTCCACATCCAGAGAAACACGCACTTTACTGAAACGTCCAACGATTTAATAGTGTCCACAAATTCAAACGTTTTCCTCCGGCAGTAAGTTGCTAGTTCCCTTCTGACGGGCTCCAAGATTTCAGCTAGGTATTTCGCTATTCCGTGATACGCTTTTTCTATTTCCTTGAATTATGTGATTTTGTGACCAGTAAAAGAGTGCTGTATTTGGCTAGTAAATGAAGCACCAAAAACGAGCTTGTTTGCCAAATTGACTTCTCGTTGATTTGTTAAAATTATTCTAACCAACATTTAGTACACACATTGTGACCGAGAAAAATCGAGAACAAAAAACTACCAATTATTTTCTTTTCTGTCCTCTCAAGCCGTTTGGTTCATGTAGGAAAATTCATGGCAGAGTTATCCAGAAATTTAGCAAAATGTTTCGATGCATAACGGAATAGATATTGAGAAATCATACTTTAGGAGGAGAGCTGTCTAAGCTCAAATGATCAAAAGTAATCGCCAAAAAGTCTGACTTCTATAAGCATCACTGAAAAAGTTATATACACACTTGCATACATACATACATACATACATACATACATACATACATACATACATACATCAAAACACATTTTCTGCAAAGCAGCGTGGAAATTCATCCTTTGTAATAATAAATGATTCCTGCTTCATAAGAGTGTTCCTTAAGTTGAACACACGTATTGTTATCTAGCTTATCTCTTTTCATCCAGTGCACAGTGAATCAACCAATAATAGAGTTTCTAGCTTAAATAAATTGATCAGTTACCCACGCACTAACCCTGGTGACCCGGTGACTAACGTCAGCAAATTATCGTCAAGGGGGAAGTGTGTTCGAATCCGACCATAACTACCTGACTTTTCCCATTCTGCATTGTGCCGTAGTCATTTGATTGGCCGCTTCAACCTTGCTGAAATTTGTCTCATTGTGTATTTAATAAAAGGAATGAAAACTGAAAAAGAAAGAAGACCTAAAGATTTATTGCAAACTCAAATAAGCGTTTATAATTGTAATGGCCCGTTGATGAATTTATTGAAAAACTGCTTGTTTCGCCTAACGGACTTTGTTTTCAATGTGGCAATGGGCATTTTTCATTTAAAAGAACCTTGAAGTATGCGCCTTGTTGACTAAGCTTCTTGAGATATCCAAACCGGCAGAAACATCGGAGAGAATTTTAAAATGCAGTTGAAGCTGAACGTGTGAACTTATTTGAGAGGCACATAAATCCAATGACTCAGTTCCTGAATTGTGCAAATGCTTCGATGTGAACGTCAGTCCATTTTGTTGCACAATCAACGGATTGTTTCCATCAAAACATAAACCAAGAGGAAGAAAACCGGTCACGTCGAAGCAGGACCATAGTTTGATCACAGCTGAGAACAGTTGCACACAACCAAATATGAAAAATAGTTCTTGCGCACTAGCAGTTTTTTCATCACGATACCGTTTGGAACATGATAGATGAAATTGAAACGCACCTGAGGCCACCCGATATGAAAGCATTATTGTATGCCCAACACAGTAGAACACCAACAAATTTAAATCTCGTCACCCGTCCATTTGGCCAAGGGTGGCCAAATGTAATGTCGAATTCCGACATCTGCTGTCTTTTCGAAGTCCGATTGCCTAAAAGTGGGACGAAACAAATCGGTGCACCACGTCTGCACTTCAAAGTTACCAGTGAAACATTCCATCGAAGACGACTTCTGCAATAGAGTTAAAGAGACACTCAACCCCTACCTGAGACACTGTATTGTCATTATGGCAGGAGGATATATATATATATATATATATATA
>UZAN01043734.1:9334-21296 GCA_900618425.1 Echinostoma caproni
ATACCAATAGTAACAGAACAATAGATGTAGGTTACTTCATTCCCCGGAGATCAATGAGTGTTTGGATAGTGTGACTTACTCTCCAGTGGGAATCACACGATAGTTTCTGGTTAAATCTATTTCTCGCTTGAACCGAAAGATGCATGCATAGACCATTCGTGACCAGCGATGGACACCAATAGGATTTTCGGTCGTCACTTCCACAGTCATCTTTGTAAATTGTGCAGCAATGGATAGCAATCAACTAGCAGAAATTTTTATTCCTTTTACAGTTAGATAAGCCTTACCTTGATGAACTGTATCCTATGAATGTAATTAATTGGATTGGTGGACTTGAGGTGGTTTAGTTGCAGTCACCGGCCTGCTCTGAACCCTGTCATCGAAGGTTCGGACTCCGCCAGCACCATCGAACACTGGTGATGGGTAGCTTTGCTGTCGCTCGGTTCAGTACCACGCCACCACATGGCGGGGCCATGTGTGGTTCGTCAATCCAAGTCCCGGTTACTGGTTTCCATTATTGAACAACAGACTCTCGTGACCATGGGGTTTAACGCATCTGCTGATCATCACATTAAGGTGTATGATAGACAGATTGCTAAAATTATTGGAACTTAGTGTGAAATCGGATCACACAGTCTTGTAGTTTCCCTGCAGACCCAATCCACGTTCTATCCCCTTTAGTGCATCTACGACGGAACGTCCAATTCTACTACTTCTTTCTGTGTTTACTCTTCCCTAAGCTCCTGTGGAGCAAACTATGTTGACCGCACGACCAGGTGTCTGTTTGTGAGCATTGCCCTGTCTGGTTGAGACGAGGAGTAATTAGGTCAATCACAGGTGGCATTGTGTTTTGCACCTTTTTCACACCAATCACACACACAGAGTAAACGTGGCCGAAGCATTCGGATCTCTGTACAGAGTTCGAACGGGATCGTCTACAGGGACGTGCGTTTTCCGTTTTCCAGCTTCAGCGGAGGCAGCCAACATTCGTATCCATACGCGCGCACACACACACACACCCTTGTGAGCTCAAAATCAATGTCTTATGCAAACACTGAAGCTATCATGGCCGGATTGCTGACAAACAACACGTCCTGTAACTTACACAAAACATGACGACTTTCGTCAAAACTCAATATTCAACACACCAGTTCAATTTGACTCCATCACAATCCAAAGGGTTTGATTCGATGGACTGAATATAAACACACTGGGACACGCACGCAGTGTACCGTGCTTTGATGTGAAATTCAAGAATTTGTCTAAGATAAAACCGTTATGCCAAGCGATACATCCTGTAACATACGAACAAATGATAATTGACGCCTAACGAATTCAAGTCACCATATGCAAAGTGGGAACCGATTACGTTGGAAACTGTTGAACAGTGTAATTACTTTCCTTTCATCCGTAATCCTCATTTGTAACTGATCATATATGTCGCATTGTAATGGCGTCAATAAAATGCACGGAAAATGAGTTTGTCTGGAAATTTTGAGTTCTCATCATGTGTTCTATGGGACAGTTTAAACATTTTCGGTTTTTGATGAAGAGAATCACTGGGGCTAGCTGATGCATCTAGCTAGGGGTATTTTTTAAAATCTCATTATTGAAAACGAAGCTGAGAAAGGTTATTCACTCACTTCTAGCAGGGGTTTCAGTCCTTCAGAGAGACCACATTTGCATTCGTCCAAATCCACTTGAATCTCATTCAGAAATCGTGACACCATTTTCAAATGGTGCTCATATTTTCCCAGCTGATTCTGATCAAAAGACCATCCGGTCTCCGTTGCGTCCGCGGTTGGCATCATTTGTGATGCATGCGGTCGTCCGCTCGTGCGTCGTTGAAGGCGTTCATGGTCGGCTGTGAGTTTCCACCCGTAGGTCTCCTCCAGGTGTTTGAGTAGCTTGGAACAGTGCATACTTTGTGCGTCAGTTGGATTTTTCTGGAATTGATAAAGTTATCGATTTTAAACAGAAACCGGAAAACAACGGTGTCAGTGAGAAAATGCATGAATTTATCGGTTTCAAGATACGATCAATCTTAGATAAAATACCGGACAGTTCCCTAATTGATTTTCAAATGACCCATGGTAAATGGGAGGTTCCATGGAAGCTGTGCGATCGATAGAATAGACTGATGATATTGGGTGCATGTTCGGGCGTGATTAAGATACGCAAAATGTAACACACATGAAAACATTCCGTTATCCCACTTGGCTAATGCTCTGTGTCTTCAAATTGCAAGTGAGTGCTGCAAGACTGGTTACAAATAGACCGTTCTTCTGCTGGGCAGTCGTGTAAAGCTTATGGTAGTGCAATGTGAAATGACTGACTGGACGTGTATTCTGCAATCGAGCGGCTTGCACTTGGTTGAAACACGTTTGGCATCAAAAATACATTTAATGTAACTTAAAAGGCTACATGTATTGTGTCATATGGAACTCTTCCAACCAACAAAATATGCACAGTTTGGCATAACCGCAATGTGGCGGCTGTTAGCAATACTAGGGAAATTAACCGGATGTGAAAGCAGAGTTGTATCCCACCGAGAGATAGATTTCAGGCGTGCGCAAAAGGTCACAAGAATAAGTAAAATAAATGATTGGATTTATTCCGGTTGACCTTTTGTGATTCAATCAACACTTGTCCTGTGCTATTTCGCGTATAAACCTCATCAAATTTGGTGCACTGGTGAGACAACCCTTCCAGGTGACGCCGGCCAAAGGCCTACGCGTTCCAGTTTATGGACATCGCTCCATGGGCTAGCAGTATCGATCAATTAACAGCCATATAGTTCAAATAGAAGCCGCATGACTTGTAGAGCGAGAACGGTGACTGATTGATTTTCGTTCGACCAATGATAGTTCTATTTTCACATTACTTAATCCCACTGACTGCTCTCAATAAATGAACCGGTACTTCGGTGCTAATAGAAAAATGTGGAAATGAATAACTTAACAGAATTTCCAGTAAAAAGAAGTAATCAACCCAAGAACTGTCACGGGACTTATGAAGTCCGAACAACAGANAACAACAGAGGGAGGGGTGTCGACGAGAATCAGATTCGAGCACATGAGCGCCTGGGGTCGATGTTTATCTTGCCGTGTACCATTTTGACCGTGTTTTTAATACATGCGAATAGCTGATTAAGCCCACGTGAATGAGGTGAGCTACATTCTCAATTTGTAACAGTTTCACCAAACTAGATCCGGGGAGCAAAGATGTTTTGGTTCGCCCCCATTGTGAACTATGGTACTGTCGGAGAATTTCCAGACAGCTTTAGCGTCTGTCGACCTTCAAAAATATAACCGGTTTACTGGACAAGAAACGAGAGATTGCTTCAAAAAGAACTTACCAAGAAATCCGCTATGGCCAGTTCTGCGGTAGTCAGTTGCTGTTCCAGCAAGGCCATGTGTTCACCTCGTCTGTCCAATTTGTCATTAGTTTCGTGCCATACCATCTGAATGGAAGGAATGCGGATTGGAGTCACAGCTTTATCGAGTGCGTCGGTGGCACCTGCGCACGCACACACGCACGCACATACATGTAACAAGAGACAGGTAGCTTTCAGTCATGTCACGTTCGCTGTGCTTCTGCGTCAGCATGCACCTCAGATTGCACACACAGACACACATACACACATGCACCTATCAGAAAGAATATTAGAAGTTTTTTACTTTCGCACCATGTCGAATTGAACAATCGGTGATTGTTTAAACGTCACAAATTGAACCAACCAGACACCATTCATTTCGAAGAGAAGATGATGTTTCAATCATTGGTCAGCAATATAGTTACAAAGTGCGTGTGTGCTGTGCGCATCTAACTCACAGTTACTTGCGAGTAATGTTGTTGTGGGATAATTGACATTGACTAATTAGAACTGACCATCCTTCATAATTCACCTTCACGACTATTCCTCAACGCTTCCAGTCAACCATACACTCGGAAGCACTGGACACGAGTTTCACTCTCATTGGAGCCCACCAGTAGTGCATACCCACCGTTCCACACTCCGGAATTTGAACTCCGGACTCATAAACTTTAATGGGCGTGAAGTTGAAGTCTGAGGGATGGTCAGTTCCAATCAATCACTATTCCGTGTTGTGTCTGAATCAAAATCAGTTGATGGTTTTTCGGAACACCCAGAGAACTTCATGCATAAATTAAAAAAAGATCAACCCTAAGGGAGGTTGTATTGATATACTGTCATTTAGACCGCAATTTTACCACCCGAGAAGAAGAACGTGCAAATTTGGAATGGATGTTCAGTTTGAGGACCGGAACACCTGAAAGACAAAGTTCAGATCTGTCTGCAGTGAGGAGGCCAACAACATTATTATTCTGAAAACGATGAAGGTTAACTGTGCAAAAATTAATCACAAACTGAAACAGTAGCCCAAATGCAACCAATCCTGAAAAGCAGTCCAACTCCCTACGCACAATACCAGTGCCAAATGGTTAATGCGAGTACGCAACCCTGTCAGATAGCGAATTTTGGCCTACAGTCCTGGGGGATAAATTCGAATTCGTTAAACAAATCGCAAATAAATAGATTACAAAAAATAATGATTGTTTCCTGCGTGTCTTCTCCGTTGGCGAACGTCCCATTTCTGGATACTATAGAGAAACCGAATGAGTCAAAGTTCGAATTTGGGAAGAGCATGTTTCAAGAGCGCTTTTAAGGTACAACATGCAATGTGTTTCAGCCTTTTTTTTGAATTATTGTTCTAGAGGATAATTTCATCACAGAGATCCGTTGTCAAAGCGACAGCTACATTCAGATCAATTCATACCGCACATGGAATGGAACGGTTTCCACCAGCGTTTCCTATCTATCATAGCATACCTAGAGACCAAAAATTCAACTCCGTAGCAATCGTATACAATTGCAACGAGATTTAAGCGTGATATACAGGTGTTGACCAAACTCGTACAACATCACCCTCATTTTGAAAATCCATTTCAGCTTGCAGTATCATAATTATATATAGATGGCTATAAGTAAAGTGCATTTATTCCCATTTTATCTCCAACATCTATATTCTTAGTTCATTTTTATCACCATTTGAATGTGTGCGACCTTGAGTGTCGCTATAAAATTTGCAGTAGTCCGAAAGTTGCAGCTCTGATTTAGAAAATATTTTGGGCGAAGCAGCATGGGAGCTTATTCTTTTTAATAGATGATTCCTGTCCTATGAGAATTTCTATTAAGTTGAGCACATGTATTCTAAATTTCTGTTTTCTTTTCATTCAGTGCACACTAAATAAGCAAATTATTGAAAATATTCTAACCTAAATAAAATGCTAAATTATTTGGATACAATCTACTCACGCATTATCTACAATACTGGAAGAACTGAAAACATAGTGTAAGAAAGACACAAGTTGATCTTCGAAAGGTGACCTTGAGATGTGTGGCTCATTGAATAAGCGTCCTGTAGTGTCAACATGCCCAAACCGGATGAAACTTTCAAAGCATATAATTAAAGCCGAGAAGGTTGGCATATCAGCTCGCCAGAGCTTGGTGGTAGAAAACGGTTAAACCAAAATAAATATTATTTTTTCACATTTATGCAGTTTCCAGACGGGTCGATTTCAATGTCAAATTCGTTTTATTAACGCGCAGCAGCTGGGATTTTATTTTAGTCGGAAACTTTTCCCTCTTTCAGAAACAGAGATAGGTCAGCTACCTTGCCACAGGTCGCCGGTGTTAGGAGTGTGCTAGTGGAAACTTGCAAATTTTGTTTGGCAGTCGACTTGGTGGATTCCATCCTAAAGTGACTGCCTCCAGTGCACAAAAATGAAGAGGAGCAAATGGAACATGAACGAGATGAATGTCCAACACCTGTATAAAGTCTATGAGTCATTTTAATGAATAAATTACAGTTACGTTTTCTACTGTGACCTTGTTATCTTACGACTGATGCATTAGCAACCGTCGTTGAAATCGCGAAATTGTACGTTTTAATGGCATGTGGCTAATAGAAGCAGTGACATAAGTGGATATTACATCAGATATGTTGCGTCTGATGTGGGGCAATAGCATATTCAATCCCGTGATTGAGGCTGGCGAAACGAAGCATTGAGAGGAACAAATGTGATGAAAATCAGCATGTTGCACTAGTTTGGTCAATACCTGTAATGTATTAATAATATCATCACTACTCGTGAGTAGTTCATTCGATTGTTGGAAAATTCCACATCTGGCACGTGCCAAAAGCATTTTGAGAATAACTTAATATTTTTCAAATGTATCGTTTGCTCAAGTTAATGTCATTTTTAATCAATCAATACGTGTTCGTCTTTTTCCAGAAAAAAATCATTTTATTTAAATGACGGGAGCTCAAACAGTTTGAAAAGGAATTTATGATGTGCTACAACAAACTGTTCCATCTTTTGTAGTGTATATCGACCTAGAGTACAAGGGATGGAACCGGGTGAAGTCACGAAAAGAGTGTATGTTCTGGAAAGGTATGTTAATACGTTGTTTGAATAGATAACTTAATTTCGACGCGCCCTCATCAAAGGAAACCAGGATAACAGAAAAAGGACGATTTTTAAATGGACTTTAATCAGATAATTGGGCAAAATCTTAATACCATTCTGTGAATATACCTTCACATACTAAAATAATTTCCACATATGATCACAATAAACCAAAATCGATTTATATTTATTTGTACTATGCATTATTTGATCAACCCTATCAGAATGTAGCAGATTTGAGCAATGATAAACACTAGGCGGAAGCGAAAGAGGTTACTTTTAGGTCGTAATGTCCAGCAGTTTGTTTAACCCGATGACTGAATAGCACCCGCATCACGTGATCAAATTGGGTGGATCGGATTGGAGAATCACTAAACCAACTGGTCTTACAACAACTCAACCATCAAACTCGCAGTATGCCCCTAAAAAAACACAATTTTATTCAGTCCCAGATCTGTTTGGGCAATATGGCGATATGCAAACGATCGTCCACTAAGAATTTTTCCTCTGTTGGAGAAAGAATTATATTGGTTGTGATAGGCTAGACTGAACTAGGAATTACAGCTGCACATAGTGCCTTGGGTGTACCTGCAGACTGAGAAGATCCTGCAGTCGATCGCCAGTTTCTCCTCCACCTGCGTTGACGATTAGTTCACGCAATCGATCGCCCAGATGTGTGCGTTGTTGACGGAAATGCTGTACAAAATGAAGCGGATCCATGGGGGAACAAAATCGTTAACTATGGTTCACAGTGAGATAATATACGGGTGCATGTACAACAAACTGAGGTGCGCCAGATGAAGAACACACAAAGTGTCAGCGTGCATGATGAATATAAATAAGGAAATAAATAAATATAAAGACACACAGCAGCACATAAAAAAAACGGAGGAATAAGTTGAATTAATTAGGTAAAAATAATAACAAACGAGGCAAAACTACTCATTGCAACAAAAGTTTTGCTGCATCGTAAAACTGATTTACAGTCAGTTTTTAACAGTTTTAACAATCGATTTCAAGACACGGTTGTCGTCCTGAGAATGATATCTCGAAAAAAATTCTGGTTTCGGGAATTCCGTAACCAGTTAGAAAAAGATGCGGTGAACTTTGAAGCAAAACAAGATGCTGAACAATTTACTTATGAAGATTAAATTTTTGAATTTTTATAGAAAATTACTTTCCCAGTTGATAAAAAACCTAGACATGCAGTAGTAGTGCTGGAGGGAGACAGAGAGAGAGTGAGAAATATGTCGTTTCAGTGTCCAGGTGTGCATGACACTGTACACGAAATATATTACTATGGATTTATATACATACATTAGCATGCAACAATTAAAGCACTATTGTCAGCTATAGTATTGAGAAATAGTTTCACCCACTCCACCGCAATGTTTCTAATCCATTCCCTCATCTATCGGGATTGAAATAATTCAGACGAATCAACCGGTTAATTAACAAAGCAAGGACACAACGGATATTTTGAGGTGCTATTCATATGTGAGTAACGTGTTTGGATTGTGCAAACGAATGTGACTGACTGGTTGGTTCTCACAACAGTCAAAACTGGACAAGACCGCCCAGAGCGAATTAGTGTGTTCACAACAGTAACTAAAGAAAAAGAGCATCTACCGTCAGACTAGTTCAATCCTTATTCTGCTTGTTTGTGGGAATTCTGATGACCTGTTCCAAATGAAACATCTTGTTTTATGTAGTCCACACTCCTTATCCCGGTACTGTTTTATCGGTATACGATGGTTTCATTCAATATATTTATCGGCATTGATATATAAATGCATGTATTGATTGATTTTTGTCATCCCACGTTTAGGCTCAAACATCTTTGGCTGCACTTGAAAATCCCGACAGATTTTTATCCACAAAGTATTACTTTTTCAGGTCCAGCTGAATATCATCAGAAACGACCTGCTGTCTGTAAATTTAGTTCTTTTAACAAGTGAAGATAATGAAGAAACAATCTAATTTTGGTTACTTTATGACAAAAAGTCAATGATTGTAACTGTAAAATATTATAAAGGGAAAGTTTAGCCTTGTATAGAGAAAAGAGAAACTTTGAAGTTTAAGGTTAAAAAACACTAGATCACCTCTTCAATCTTGCTAAAAGAGAGCGATCAGGCCACGAGTTGTGTGTGCTATTATCTGGAATACGTATTGTTTGGTGAAACTTGTAAGTTCTTCGGCAGGACGCTGGAGTTATTGCAACTCGTAAGTACTACACGGAGCATGAGTATCCCAACTTTGTGTACAATGCGATATTCGAACGCCGCTAGTTATGTGGCATTGCCAAAAGATGAAGAGGAGAGAGAGAGGGTCGATAAAATAACGCTTCCCGGGTTAATCGAACTGTATTATAAAGTTGTGGTCACGTATTGAAGCAAATGTTTGATATCGACCGGCCGTGTTGGCCGAGACATGTGTAACACGTGTGTGTACCGGAAAGGGCTAAATGACTCACTGACACGGGTAGTTCAGTTCAGATTTTACAACCATTAACCAAGCACTTCCGTGCGCCAGTTTTGGTTGATGTCGTTTGGTGCCCCATTTGGATAAAAGAGCACAATGAAGATTGGAATGTTGAAAGCAAATACGAGTGGAAGATGGAGATTTCAATTAGAGTGGTGTTAGGAAAATAATGAGTGGATACACGAGCGCCATTGTTTGCGACACCCAGCCATATCACTCAGTGTTTTTAACCCTCGGTGATCATTGTCTCGGGGTCCCCAACCAGGGAGCCTAACGGGACCTATGTGACCTAATCTCCTGGTTAGGGTTTTCATACCCTCATGCCAGGTCTTAATTTGACCGCCCTAATCTTCTTCCAACCACTATCTGCCTTGGCAAACATCGCTCACCGTGGCAACCTATCTGGTGACATGCGCAGCACATGCTCCAACCAACGTAATCTATGGAGGTCGATCACTTGCTTCAGTGGACGACCGCAACTGCCTAAAACTCTACGCCTGACCTCAGCATTTCTCGTCCGGTTACCCAACCACACTCGTGCAATGCGGCGTAGACACTTCATCTTCGACCGATCAATAAAACATTTTTAGGTGGAATATATACACACAAAAGTCAGCTTTGATGCCTATTATTATGAACGGAATGGCATGTATATGTACTGGCGAGTTCGCAATGTCTGAATGAATATATTGATTAGGCGTGAGGAGAATGAGTGTGTCTCAAAGTGTGGAATTTGTAAGACAAGAGGATGGTGATGAATCCAACTACCATTCATACTTGAAGCTTCGGTTTGTCTTCTACAGCCTGGTCCCTTTATTCTTAGCTTACATCGTGCCTTTGTCGAACGCTTCAACTCCGTAATCGCTAGGACATTGGGAACAATTCGAGCGGTTAGGTAAGGAGCCACTGTCTGAGCAACAGTGCTTCAAACGATTTGAACACCGCATTGTGATCTCTATCCATCTGTTTTTTTTACCATACAACCGTTTTACTCTGTCCATCATGCCCCGGATACAGGTTATCGTGCCGAGTTCGAATCGAACGCGGAAGAATTACTCAACTGGTTAGAGAACAGTGCGGAAGCACTCGAGCTGATTACCATGGAAAAGCATCGAGCCCTGGAGGTGACAAATCAAGCCAAAGCAGCCGGACGAAAAGTATCCGCCTCAGTGGATGGTCGTGTGGAGAGTGCGGTAGAAGTGACAGATCGTGTGGCCAAGGAAGCAGTTGAATGGCGTGAAACAATGAACCGAGTGTTGACAATGGGGAAACGATATCACGACGAATTGCAACAAGGTAACTATTATTGAGCATACCTCTGTATCTGTGTCTGTGTGTGTCTGTTTGTGCGCGCCTGTGTGTCCGCACGCGGACCCGCTCACGATGATTTTGAGCTGGTTCGCGTCCTTTATAACTCATGACTGCTGCGTCCTGTTCCCAGTTAATTACCATCAGGACTCGAACCACAAATTTTGCCGCTTAGACCTAAAACTGGTATTATCGAAATGCGACAGACATTCACTGCATCAGTACAACCCTTTGTGAACTGACCAAAATTCAAATACGTAAATAGCTCTAAGAACCAATCGAAACAACTCCCAACGATTGAAACCTACACGAGAAACACAACCCGTTTTTTTTGTATGTTCTTTTTTTTAAAACTCGATTTTATTTTGCAAAACTTTGTATATCAGTGAGGTATTGATTGATTTTTGTAAAGAGGGATTATGCGATGATTATAGATGATGATGCTAACCCGGTAAACAATATTTCTCATCTACAAGTGAGGTTCAAAGTTTGATCATCAGTGGAGAAGTTCACTGAATAAAATTAACAACCTGTGGTATAGATTCGAAGTAGCTAGCTGCATAGTTGGGAAAACGTACATGATATGTAGCGTGACCGTACGAAAATAGCTTATCGTGGAAGTTGAGTAACGGTGGCCGGAGTTGAACCTCGTAACCTAAGGCTCAATAGGTATCAGTACCGGAGACCAAAAACACTTGACAACCACCGCTACCCCAACACAGACAACAAAACTGGAGGGGTGGGAATTATTTTCCTCACAATTTTAGTTGATTACTTCCTTATTTACTGGATATTCAAACGATCTAACAAGCACTGTTAACTTTGAATTTTTTTGGTTTATTTCGAATTCAATTTTTTCCGGACATACAGCAGGGGAAAGTGTGGAGGAACTGGATCAATTGTTTGAAGAAGTCGAAGAGCGGTGGGGCTATTTGGACACATTGTTAGAGGAAGCCAAACGTCAAGTTCGCGTGGCTAACCGGAGTGCGGAATTTCAACAGGAAGCGGCGAAAATTCAAGAGCTCTTGACCAAATCGCAAGAGAAAGATTCCGAATCTTCCCCGAAAGATCTGGAATCCGAGTCAGCGATCAAAGTTGTCCCCGCGGCCACATTGGCTGCACCTAAAAAGAACTATCCAGAAGATACTTCTGAATGTGAGCGATTTATCTGTCACAATACACCCCGTCTTGATTTACTTGCTGGGATATTCCCCCAGCCATCCTCAGGGTCACGACTCGTAGCGTAGTTGTATTGGGAAAATGCTTTATGTCTCGAAATTTCTTTTTGACACATATATTTCATAATAGGTAGTATATGATTGATGGAAGCACATGACCGGGTTCGCGGTTCTTGCCGCTCATCAGACATGCGTATCCGGTAACTTTTTGCCTGTTCATTCATATACCTGTACCCAGGAAGTGCTTTATCGTCACAATAACCTAGTTTGCAACACCAGATGACTTTTGGGTAGACAGCTCCTTCAGAGCCGGTCCATCGAAGAATCAATATTATGATTCGTTGTTTGTAGGTGGGTTAGATGCTACTAACCGTAACAAACGTAATTTGAGCGTCTTTATGGAACATTTCATAATAAGTAGTATATGATATATATATATATATGATGTTCAGTTGTTCGCCGAGCTTGGCAATTGTATTGCAAACGTTTCATCACCAGCCGAG
>UZAN01043735.1:17103-39764 GCA_900618425.1 Echinostoma caproni
AGAAGGAGGGGGGGGGGGCAATGAGGGGCTAGTGTCACATGAGCAACCTCAGTCAAACCACAGTCTGGGAACGTATCTAAAAGTGCCACACGGGCCACTGTAAGGATCAATTGGTCACAGATTCTCATCGGTTAGATAAAACCCGGCGGTTTTAGCAATCTGAAGCCAAAGATGGTTGAGTTTTCTGTTTATTATATTGTGTTATTTTTTCAAATGCATCATATTTTTATAATTCTGCTAAAGGTGGTTTTCATTGTAGGGTTTAAATTCATGAAAGAAGACTCACTATTGGAAGCACTATTTACACAACGTGATTTTGATGGCGGAAATCAGTGAGTACAGATCGAACCGAAACTGAAGCAACAGGTCCCTGTGAAACACTCGTGGGTTCATGTTGGCAAAAGCGTTTGCTTATTGTTATTGGTTTACTTTCTTTTTACCAGATAGATCAATAAAACTTCAGTTGTGGGGAGTGAAAATGCGGTCTTTTAAGGGCTTACTGGTGTGGATCTAATACAAAGACACAGTCTAAGCGTTTAGTAAAGTCAAAAAGGGTGAATTTTCGGCACATAATAAACATGATGAAATGGAAAACAAAAATGCGGATGCAAAGCTTTGGTAGCGAAGCGATAGTAGAAAAATGAATACAGTGTACCTCAGACAGATATTTATTTTATTAATAACAAAAAACGACTCACCGAGTTGAAAACAAGGTAGATAATAGAGCTGTTTCTTTTCTAAGTAGAGCGAATTTTGTTAGGAAACACGTCTTGAAGTAGCTCTCCATTTCTATTTTGTATTTGTATAACTTTTACAAGCTGAGATATGCTTACATTTTAGTTAAAAATTGTACACTGGTCGTCACACCGGAAAAAAATATAGAATGTAGAAACATAGACGGATCGAATAAAACGCTGTGAAAAAAATGTCTCCGGAGTTTGATTCATTCAATTAAAGATTGACGTAGTTCATTTATAACTCATTCCTTTTTGGTCAAGATTCAATCCAGATACGATACGGTGGAGTTTATATGAATGTTTATTCGAGAGGGTAGATGCCGATAAGAGGAATGCTTGATCGAGGGGTAGCGACAAGAAAATCAGTCAAGATACAAAGGATGGGAGGGGTCTTTCAGAATCTTATTGGCAGAAGTCAAACAAGACTTTATATGACCATTAATAAGTTCCATGATTGATGACTCAGGAGAAATTAAAGATGCACGGCTTATTATCATCAATCCACGACGGATAGTTTTAAAGTCTCAAGTTTCAATAGACAGGGAAACCTACAGGGGAGCCGTAAAGTGAAATAGGGAGAACGCTTTGATTAAGAGAGGAGAACAAAACTTATTGAGGAGTGCGAAATTGTCTGAGCTTTCGGAGCTGAAAAGGGAGGCATCGAAGTTACTCATACAGTTCTGAATTTGTGTTGACCACCGAAGATTATTAGCGATAGTAGCACCCAGATATTTGGTTGAGGTCACTCGAGACAAAAGGTCACTATTAAGGCTTACAGAGTCTGACAGGAATTTAGTGTGGGAAAAACTAAAAATGCTTACGACGCTCGGCTTTGGACAACAGCCAAACTGATCAGCTGCTTTCAAATGTTTACGATCGCTTCAACAGAGGAAATATGCGTTACTCCACTGGCTCTGGATAGGAATTTAGGGAAACTAGAACATGGGGTGAAACTTTAAGGCCAAGAAAAATTTGAGGAATAAATAGTTGGTAAAACAAAACACATGCGATCAAAATGTTTATACAGATTAGTGGAAAACACCAAGCTTCCGGAGTCTGATTGCATAGAAAGGGGACCCAAGAACTGATATTTTTAATGGTATGGAACTTCAAGAGCCTGTGATAAAGAGAAACATCAAGGTATTTTGCGGTGGCAGTGTGAAAAATGAGCTGACTGAAGGCATCAACCGAGGGTAGATTGCTCAAAAGAGTTTTGGCCTTCAGTAAAGGTTAGAAGAACGATGATTGCAGTCGGGAGCCAGTGAGATGTGTAACAGCTATGAGTGGCTGTCAAAATGATTGAAGATCATGAAAACAGGTTGTACTTGCGAGGACAACAAACTAGTACCTCACCAGCATACTCATAACCAATGGAGTAAGGAAGAATTCTTGGGTCGTTAAAGCGTGAAGTGGAAAAAAAAGGAAACAGGATAGCACCTCGGAAAACATACCATAAGAGTGAATTTGCATGCGCGATGGTCGTGTGTAACAGATTCAAAGAAAGAAAACGTGCAACCTAAAAATATAGTTTCAGAATCGGTCAGAACTACGGAAGTACAGGTGATTGGGTGATTGTTGGCGGAACTATTGTTGGGAATATTGCACTCATGACAGATTTCCAGTAATCGGGGATTGCATCAGAAGAAAGCATGAACTGAGCATTTCAATCCAAGGTTTTGCAAGCTCTTAAGCATACATTTTTATACATCAGGACAAAATATTGTTAGGAGTGTATCGAAAAATCGATGCGCCATGTGTTGTGTTTATTGTGAATGTTCTAATGTTAATAACACCGCGAAGTCGGTAGAGGAATATTTTCACCGACTTTTCGGTTACCGTGAGAAAGGTTACCACGGTAACCGAAACGTCGACGAATTTATTTCTCTACCGACTTCGCTGTTATCAACATTAGAACATTCTCAAGCATACTCTTTTTCAGTTCAGGGAAAAGTAAATCAGAACCACAGGTCTTGTCGGATTGACGGCATTTTGAAACAGTCAATATCTCGGTCGAATTGACGCTTTTGAAGTCCTCGGTAATGAAAGAAGTGGAAAGGATCTGATGAATGGGGCACCGGCTACAAGTTGTGTATTCAGGTTTACCGTAAACAGGAAGTAACTATTTTGTGGCCCACGGATATTTGGAGGGAAATGCAACATCTTATGAGAACTCCTGTTGCCAATACGATCACTGTCATACAGTTCGTTCACCCGATCTTGTACATGATAAGCTGGATTAGACGTTTAAGAATATCTAAAGCTCAATTTCAAGCGAATAATTGTTTTTCAGTAATTCCTTCTCAAGCCGTTTACAGGTTACATCAGGACGTCGCCTTCAGAGTTGTTCGTTGTATCCGCCACACCAAGTGCAAGGGTGTTCAATTGCGCACCCTAGCAATAACCGAAGCGATCGGGATAAGAAAGTTGACCCCTGACCTCTGCGCCCAAACGTGTTTGGTTCAATCACTCCAACCTCCATGGCCCGTGATCGATCGGTCCCGAGTGTGTCCGCCGTCCGGCCGGCCGTAACTTAGTTAAACCAATCAAATGACAAATACCAGTTGACTATGACCAACTCTTACCCATGATTGGTGATGTGTCTAACTGTGTGAATAATTGTTTTCAATAACTCATAATCATACCGTTAGAGTTGATATGAGTGGAAAAATCTGAGGGTTGGGAAGAGAACAATAAAATGTGAGGAATCGTTAACTTCTTGTCTGCGTTTGTGTGTGTGTTGCACATCGCATTCTCAGATCTGTTTCCGGGGTTTTCAATTATGTGACATAACAACACGTTGATCCTGTGACCCAGTTCTGAGGGATCGATGTTGTTGTGTGAAAATGTTTGTGTGTGCGGGTAAAGGGGGGGGGGCAGGGGGGAGGGATGTGTTCGAGAACCCAGGAAAGATGGAGAGCTTGGATGAGACGCTTCTGGGCACATAGTTCCGGGGTCAAATGCTTAATACAGATGGCCTCGGCTACGATCAAGGTAACGTACGGTTCGGGGGGAACTGATAAATAATGCGCAATGCTGCACTGGGGTAAATACGATTGTCAGTGTCTACCAAGTGAGCGAGAATCACACTTATGATAAATCCGGAACCACCTCGACTAAGGTAGCGCGGATGGTGTTCTTTCATGCGGATGAATAACTGCTGTTTCGCATTTTTTATTGTTCTCCTCCCAACCCCTACGTTTTCTCTCCTCCTATAAACAGTAATGACAGGGTTATGAGTTACTGAAAACAATTATTCGCCTGAAATTGTGCTCTTAATGCGAGTATTGGCTTATTTGAAAATTAAGAATATCTATCTTTCCGGTCATGTATACCCGTTCATTCTTTAACTAGAGGGGTGTAAGAAGAAATAACGGAAATATCTTCGGAATGGTTGCTACACTGTCAGTGGAATTTGTAGTAATCTGAGAGGTCTTCGTGATACGAAAAGGGGTCAGGATTAAAGGATAAGGAAAAAGCGGTAGACAAAAAAATAGTTAGCTGTGAGCTGATAAGTTTTCACAAGGATAATTTCATTTCCTCCACACGTGAGAGGAATTCGAGTTATGGTTATTGAAAATAAATTTTAATACCGATGTTGAGGTAAATTAAAAGCACAATGATCAGAAGTGCCTAAAAGATTCCTTGTGTGTGACTGTGAGTCTCTATCTGGGTGTCAATTCGCGTGGTACTAAAGAAACTTAGCTTCATGAGAACCGATATATGGAAAAGACTGAGGTAACCTGCGACTACGCACAGAAATGTATCAAGAAACAGAACAAAACGGGAAGACATCAGGTCAGTATAATCCACAAGATCAAATTTAATTGTAGCCGGTGAGGTGTATTTGTTTACCAAAAAGATATACCGAAACTTAGTGAGGCTTAAAACGAAAATCATTCTAGTTAGTCTCATTTGTATCCACTGCAAATGAAAGGTGTGAACTAATACACGGGGTTGGTTGGCGAAGTTGGTCTCATCACTAGTTCCATTCACGAGTTGGCCATCGTTGTGCCGGTTAACAAGAACCAATTTGAACACCATTTTTGTCGAGATCAAAATATGACCAGCATAGAATCAAAACTTCTCCTTTTAAGGCATATGGGTAAGATCTTCTTCTTATTGTTCTTCCTTTTGCCAAATAGCGAATCGATGACAGGTCAAAAAGAAATATCATTTCCTGTTCAGTTCACGTCATCTCAGGGCGACTCACCAGCCGCTACCGCGTATCCTGTGCATCGAAAAGAAACGTAGGGCACTCCTACGTGTGTGGGTGTATATTATCGATTCGGAATTTCCAATTTATGTTTGTTCTGTACTTGATTTAGATGCAGTGTATTGTGGAATGGATGAAATTAGAAAATTTGTGTGACAGAACTCCTAAAGCTTTGGTTCTACTATCACTAAACAGCAGAAAGATTTGATTTCACTTGAACTAATCGCCTGCAAAGGATTTTGTCTATTCCATCTATTTACTACTCGTTTGCTTCAGTTGTGTTCAGGGGTTAGTATAGAACGCTGTTTCATGAATTTTGGCACATTTGCGGCGTGTATCAGGATGAAGCCTGAAAGAAGAAGGTTTCCGGATCAAGCCCCGACAGCTAATCCTTATTTTTGAATAGTGCTATGTGATCCTCACAAATAGATTCTTTTCCTTAGGGTTGAAAGTTCATCTTTGCATAATCTTTCTTTGTAAAAATATGACGCAATTCCTGAAATCACCTAGATCATTTCCAACCATCGTAAATAGTAGAAGCCTAAGATCGACATTTGTGATACTCCACTAACAAGAGAAAAGTATGAATGGTTGTCTTCTCATCCTGTAATCCTTTGGAGAGCTCAGCTATCTATTTGTATGTTCTGGATTTATTAATTTAACAAGGATAACTGTTTGTTTACTTTCCGATCGTCTAAACGCTTTGGTCCTGTATCTTAGTCTTATAGTTAGTGTCAAGCAAACATGAAATGTTTTGTGATTCTCTGACGTTTGTGAAGTGCACATTTGTCGAATCTTATGCCTCTGTTCTTCCTCAGTTACATGGGCGCTTATAACTCCAACACTATGGTTGAAGTGCTAGGGTCTAGTTAATCCATTTGACTGAAATTTCTATTTATCCGGTTGTATAAATTGTAGGCTGCCTGGAACCGAGTGTCACCTTGGTTGGCAAACAATTACTCTTTTCAATCGGTAGAATATGCCGACATTTTTGGCTTCCCTTTGATGTTCACTGATAAGAGATGAGAGACGTTTTTTCCAAATTTACTCTCCTTTGCTCACAACCGTGTTGGTGGAGAGCCCTGGGCTGAATTACTTCTAGAACTCCCTCCTTCTTTGTCCCTCAATTTAGGCTTATATGCCCCATTGGATTAACAGTGAGTTTAAATATCCAGCGATTTCTCGCATTATTTGGCCTGTGATGTTATATCAATTGCCCTGGTTAATTGCTCATTTTAATCTTTAGTAACTTTTGTACTCCTGAACACTCTGGCTGTGGTGCCTCTCTTTTGGTTTTCAAACAGAAGTCGCTCACATTCCCGTATTATGTATTCAAACTTCATTCTCCGATTTCTTGGCCAGGAAGTTCTCTGCGAATAGGTGATGCTACAATTACTCCTGCAATTGTCCCCATCAATCTTAACAATCAATTTCAAACCTGTTGATAGTGATCCGTGATATATGATCACCATATTTCTGAGATTATTACCACTCTAAATGTTGGTCATCGTTCCTGGCTCTACCTACTCATCCTGGGATATTTTACTCATTTGTGTACAAATAATTTTCTTTTTGCTTCCAGGGAGTTTCTTCGATTTACTATTGCCCCTATCTCGGATGCAGCGTTCCTATAACCCCGCGATTTGTTAGGGCTATGTTGGGAGTCCTGATTGCGGAGTTCATGCATTCCGGCCTCGACATGCTCTCTATTGTCTGTGATATTCGTGCCGCGTGCCAAACTGCTTTGTTATCAAGTCTTGTATACGTATTCCTCCATTATAGACGATATGATAACCCCACCATGGGAGTGCCCGGATGCGGTTTTACCGATTCTATGGATAAAATATTAACTCCTCGATAGCTTTTGTCACAATGCAATCTCCAATTACCGGAAAATACGCCGTAGTAAACTTTTGATCGCTTCTTTAAAGCAGCTACTGTAGATCAGAACAACGCCATCAGTCCTCATCCCTCAAATTACACTAAGATTGACCTAAGGACTTATATCTTACTGGGATCGATTCTGTTAAATATCCTCAAACGATGAGTATTTTCAGTCCATTGAAGTATTTTTTATTTTTGTTACACACTTACGTGTGACGAACAGCAGATAGGGCGAACCCCATAGTCACGAAGATCTGCTGTCTAGTGCTGGGAACCGGTAACCTAAGCCCCAGAACTTGCAGTGGCAAACCACACAATGCCCCGCCAGGCGTGGTATCGAACCGGAAGACAACAAAGCTGCGTACTATCAGAGTGGCGGAGAGGGGGCCTCGAACCTCGGACCATAGGGTTCAAGGCAAGCTGGTGACAGCGATTAAACCACTAAGCCACCACCACCACTCGACTTCTGTCTATTTTACGATGGGCTTTGGATTGAATATTAGTCATTTCCTTTCTGTTGAGGGACAGTACCAAGCTTGTCTCTCCTGATCTAATTATCCCACATGTCTGGCATGATTGGTTTTATTTTCTAAATTACATTTTTTTTTCAGAGTTAAGCTAAAATCGGTAAGCGGTGATCTCTCTGTCCTTGGTTTGTTGCCGGGCTTTCTCGTCATCTAGTTGCGCTTCTTCATCTTAGATCAAGTGAGTTGACCCTTTCAGACCCGCGCAACCGTCTTGCACTGATCACAAAGCCATTAAGATGCACTCTGCCGAGTATTAAATATGCATGATTACTTGTCCAGTCTTCTCAGACATGGCAGATTGTGTGCGACCAACTATATCAGAAAAGACCGGCTTAGGCGAGAAAATGTGGTGCTTCGTTGAGTCGTAACACGCAGTCAAAAAAAGATAAGAAACTGGATTGCCTCGAATAGTTTAAAGAGCTTGTCCGATCTGGCGTGTGACCAGTAACAATAGCCAACGTAATAGGATGAAATAAAATGAACATTGGCTACTAAGACTGCTGCTTAAAGAATACCTTTGAAAAAGTTTGTTTAATCGCAAGCCCAATTTCCCAGGCTTTTGTCGCAATTCAGTAACCAATCACATGGAGACTGTTACCAATATCTTTATCTCGCCATTTTATTGCTAAAACAAATTGAATAGCACTTTTGCATTTCTATCACAGGTTTTAGTGTCCGAAAGACAATAACTGAGCTCATTAGTTAGATTTACTGGTAATAAAACCTATTATCCCTGACCAGTGCTATTGCAGAGGGTATACGCTTGACCAGACTTACCAAATACGCGCACACATTTGTGCGAGAATTTCTCATCCCCGCTTGTCCCTACTGAAAATGAAAAGAGAGTAGAAATTTTATTTGATCTCTTTGTATCCGGTGTGAGAACGATCTTATCACATTGGAGCTGTCCTGTGTGATTGAACGTTTGAAAAATGCCCCGCAACTGATCTGTTGTTGTTGTTTTCACCAAAGTCACCGACTGATGGTCTGACTGGTAGGTGACCCTAGTGGAGATAATAAGAGAGAAAACGTTAGTGGCTGTGCCGTGTGTTGTCGGAGTGGTCAAACAGTCTCTAGGCCCCGATTGCTTCAGTTGTACACAAAACCATAAAACTTACTAAGTTGACCAATATGGGGGCACGTGATAAACGATTCCGAACGCCGGAAACAAATCATTCTGTAAATGGAAGCAAAGCTTCCACAGTTGTCTTTCACATCCCCTCTCTTGAGTTCATCAAATAGGGTGGGTTTAAATAAGTGGTTTATTGCTGAAGAAATTGAGACCAAATTTCTATCACATCCTTCCTCCCCACTTTGCAACCGAAAAATGTTTTATTCACTCATTATCCTTTTCATGGCACATGTCAGTTGACTACCGGACCGAAATGCGCAGTGCGGGCGTGGTGGCAATTAAACAGTCAAATTAATTATCATGTTTTCCTTTCTGGTCATTAGCGACGACCTTTCAGAGATCTCGATATACTCAGAGGTTTCCCCATTGGTTGTGGACTTTATCACAAAGATTGAATATGTTGCATATTTATTAAAACAAGCTAATAAGAATTTTTGTATATCGTTGTTGAGACAAATTAAACTTGAAAGCACTCTCATAAATTTATTTGTGCTTGCAAAACCCTACCACTCTGAAGAAAAAAGGTTATAGAGAATTATTGATGCAATGCCTGGGTGATAATTTGATAATGCTTGTTTATTGTAGTACAAAGTGGTCAAAAATGTACGTTATCTATCCATTTTGGACAGTATTCGGTGAAGAAAATCATCCAATTGGCTTTGGTGTACATGACATGTAAATGGATTAGATGGTACGACATTAAGTAAATAAACAATGATTATAAGGAGCGAAAGGGCGTAGCAAAAGGAGAAACTGCGACAAGACTTACATGAGTTTGTGTCTCAGTTAACTTGATAAATCTTCCCTGAAAACCAATAAACGAGCAAGATAAGTTACAAACAGAATTTTGAAAAGTTTAAATGTATTGCGGGTGACATAAGTGGATATGGAGCTGCACAGGGTTAGCTGTACAGGATGTCTGCATCAGGCAGATTGCATAGCACAAACGATCAAACACCTCAAGCTGTTGGTTGACAATGGAGTCGAGCAGCACCACCTAAGAAATGGCTCTAGCGATACCTTTCATGGGGCTTCTGGTCAATGGAACATCCTTAGACAAGAGAAGGCGGAAGATCAGGGGGAGTAGTAAGTTCAATGAAATAAAACGAACAAGACGATAAATATAGAAATTCATACAACGGAACCTTCAGATGTCGATGGTCTAAAATGTAAATGTTTATAGCACATGGTGGGCTAATTAGAATCAACAGAGAAAATCGTTCAAAAAAGTTGAAGTGCTGTATGTAACCTTAAAACGTTTGGTCCAGAAGTTACAGTCACTACGATGAGTGAAATAGTTTTTAATCCTGGGGTAAGCCATAAGTAAATACCGAAAAAGTCAGCGCATATGGGAACAATTAATGCCATGTAATCTGAAGTTATTCCTCCAAATACTAAAGGGAAACTCAGGACACACTACAGAACAAGTGATAACAATGCCATTGTTTTTATTAATGAAAAAACTGTAGATCAGATGAGTCAGATTTCAACTTCCCGTTTCATCGCTCAAACGGTCTGAATCCGGTAATATGGAGCAATATGCATTGTCCTCTTCACTTAATTTCCTGACATGAAATGGGATTTGCTGTATCAAACCCAATCATAAACGTCTAACTGAGTTCAACAGACTCTTTCGATTTCTCGGTGCACTCATGATCGACCAGAAACTCGAAGTGCCTGGGAGTCCGATTCACTTCGAGCGATATATCTAACAAAAGTCATATGTATTCCGACCGAATAATTGCTCTGTGCGGGAGCAGTAATTGGTGAATTCGCCAGTGCATTCTGAACTTCTAGGAACACACCAACAGAAGAACACGCGCGCACACAAACTGAAATTGAGGGTGTCCGAGTGGAAGCACATTTAACCGATAGTTTAGTATTTATATTGTATGATATCTGTTAGGCACTAAAATGGTCTAGATCGTTTATACAAAAAGTAGACTCTTTGATTATGTCGCAAATTATCAGACAGATCCACCAACTGAAATTCGATCAACCTGTTTCGGAACGAAAGTCACAGTTGCGAAACTATAGATTCTGCAGTGATCAGCTATCTCAGCTTGATAAAAATATGGATTAGAAAAGGAAGTAAATTACCGTTCTTTTTGAGTAAAACTAATGCAAACTTTGTGACTTGAACTAGGATCTTTATGTTTGCAGATCGATAATGATGTTTCACTACATGAGAGCAGCGGAGGATTTGATTTGACCATACGTCATGTAGATAGATGGAAGGTGAGGCAAAGAGCTGGGAGGCATCGGATTGTTGTTTTCACCCATTAGGAGTTCAAATCTATCGACCCAAACGGGGATCGAACCAGGGACCTGATAGGTAGAACTCAAGCACACAACTCACTCCACTACCGGATAACGGACCAGCCATGTTTTGATTTTGCCTTAGCACGATATAGTACGACCCATTGCGAGCTTAGTGCAGGCATCACACTTCGCGCATCTCAGCACTAGCTGAGTGTTTTCTTTCATATACCAGTCTGTGATTACCCATATTCACTCAAATGCAAACACCTTTGAACAGAACCAAATGTTGTATTTGAAGATCCTTATAAATTTCTGTTCGATAAAATCCGAATTGAAAAATTATTATGGAATTTTAAATGGTCCCACAATCGACTTACCATTGAGAAATATTTATACCTTTGTTAAGTCCATTGTTTATAAAATCCCTAAATGTAATATCACATAATTCTTGTGAACTTTAAGGTGCTGTATCATTCCACCATATTTTTCTCTACTAATGTTGATAACCCCTCCGATTCTCTCGGAATTATTAATAATTACAGATGATATATTGTGCAATATTGGGCCACGATGTTTTCACTAATTATCAAAACAAAACAGTACTCTGAATGCAATGACTATCTTATTTACCTTTGCCGGTCTTTTCAATGGCCTGCATTTCCAAATGGCTTATCGATTTCGGGGTATCTTTAGTTAGCGGGAACTGAATCCATTAATTATTGTAGTGTACCAATATTTACTGCCTGTGCAAAAGGCGCCGATTTCTATTTTGAATTCCCAAACTCATACGAATCCGCGTCAGCACGGTGATGTTTGCCAATCACCCCGAATCGGTTCCCTCTAATTTTCCCAATAAAATTGAAAGTTGGTTCAACGTTTTGCGCCGAAGTTATGTTATAATTACCATCCATTCCCTATCCCGTTTATTGAACCGGTAAATAAGACGTGTGATTTACACGGTGAACGCTAGTCCTGAAAATTCTCGAAGAAAAATGACGATCTTCTGGAATACCTTCTTAACCACAGAGTTTTTTTCCTTTACCGCTTCTATTCTCACCAGGACGAACTGGAATAAAATGTCCTCAATAAGTTTTGCGTGTACCAGCAAAGATCTGCACATCGATGAACTGTGTGCCAATTTTATCTGAACCATAACACTTTGAAATGCAAATTTAACAGCCTTTTGTCTCTCTCGTTTCACGACAGGTTGCGGTTGCGCTACTTTCAGAAAGGTTATAGTCGTTCTTGCATAAGTTTGGTGAAATCGAGACTTCACACGACGAACTAGCATGTTTGAATTTTGCCTTACTCGTCGTAATGGTGGGTCCATCAGACCATCAGTCTACACGAAGGCGATGTGGATGTGGGTAGTGCATTTATTTCCGTAGCTTTATATCACTCAGTATAAAGACAAACCTCAGTCTTTGTTTAACCAACAGAGCGAGACAAGTTGGTTGATGAACTCCAAATGTGCGAAATATCGTCATCCAGAATGGATACCTGGAGCGCCTGGTGGAATTTGTGATGCAAAGACCTGAGGCAGTCCCCAAGGGGGTTATTGCAGATAAAATGCTATAGTACGTTTCTTTACTATTTAAAGGTGACACCTTCGCAGAGTTTGTGCATAAAAGGCTATCAGATCCCATCAGTAAAACGTTCTACGCGGACAAACTGCAGACCCCGTTCACATCTAGCGAGTTAGTGCATCTACGATTGAGGGGCGGAACGCCCGATTTCGTGGACTCTTTCTGCTGATTGTTTCACTTCTCCTGTGGAGTAAAGTATATTGGCCGAACTTCCGGGCGTATCTGCGAGTATCACCCTACCTGGTTGAGAAGTGGAGTGAATAGGTCAGTCACAAGTGCCGTTGAATGGTACCTTGTTGACACCAACCACACCATAAACGTGGCCGAAGCGTTCCAACCGAGTTCCAACACAGTTAGAACTGGACGGTCTAGACACATGGGTTTCCGTATCCCAGCTTCAGCGGCGGCAGTCAGCATCCGTCTACACAACCCACCTTTATGTGCTGAGAAGCCATTTTGCAAACACCCAAGCTACCATGGCCGGAATGCCGACAAGGGACGCATTATGCAGCATCTGAACAAATGATAATTGACTCCTAACGAATTCAGGTCACCCGCATATAAAGTTGGACCCATTATGTTGCAGACTTTAAACATTTTATTTACCGTCCTTTCTTTCATAATTCCCAATATGTAACTGGTCAGATATATTGTGTTGTAATGAATATGGTACACTGAAAACAAGCTTCTTTGCGAATTTTGAGTTCCCATCATATCTTTTGTGGGATCGTTTAAACATTTGAAATAAACCAAAGACTTCATTGCACTGAAGGACTCGACGTTTATCGTAAGTTCTGTACGAAGGTGGCGTTTCCCAATGCCCTTATGCAACCAGACACTTTGGTTTCGCACCAACAAAGGATGCCGGTCCGGTGTCAAAGCTCAAAGCTGTGAAATTGGAACTGATAAAACAGTATTGCATGAGCTACAGTACATCCTGTGCGGTAAGAAATACGCATCAATGACCTTGCGGGGCATTATACAACAACTGTAGCTGGTCACATAGTGAAGGCAAAATTGTTGAAACAACCCAAGTATTCATTAGAATTACATTTTTTGATCAATAATTCCGTATGCGGTAATTTGAATTGCTATCAGGTTGCTCAAAATTGTATTTCTGACGATTCCTTACAAAACGAATAAACAAGTTGCAAGGGGGATCTTCACACTCAAGTATGATAGATTAACTTCTGGTGAATAAAGTAATGAAACATCCAAATCTCATGCCAAGAGTAAGCTGTTGGTTCTATATTACACTGAGTTTATGAAATCATTCAATGAGGATCTATGTACAAAATAAGTCACTAATAGTCCAATAGCTTATGGTAGTTGTTGTTCCTCTTTCTTCCGTTTTTTGCAGTACTAGAACGACAATGAATTGCAAGCGAGTCTAAAAATAAACAGAGCCTAATCCAGTTCCCCTAACGAATTGCCCAGTCCTCATAAGATTGCATGGTACTTTCCCTTCGGGTACTTTCCATGGCGAACACATTTCATAGGGGAACATTTGTTTTCCGTGAATTCCTTTGAAAGCCATTATGTGGGAAAATAGCTGGGATGAGTGGGTGCTGTTTTGGGGTCAAACAGTTGCAGTCAAACAAGTAGCACAAACGAGCGGGTTAGGTACGTATTTGTCTCTAATACTCCTGGTTAGATAATAACGGGTTAGGTAAGCGTAGTTAATTGATTTGGATCATCACAACGCTCATGCATGATGTCCATTCCGGGCCAGGGACATGAGTGAACAAATTTTTTTTCGAATACGCAATTTTGGCCTCAACAAGCGGATGATAACTGCCTTCGCTATTGCTAGCGTGTTAACTCGAAAAGTCTTGGATTCGTGCTTTTGGACGTGATATGTAATGGCAAACTCACCTAAAACGTAGGTTTACCTACGATTTGTGATCTTCAGCAAATAACGCAACACTACAGACGAGCACAATTTGATTCCGGAATCATTTCACTGCATCTCAGTTAGTGCTTACTGCAGAAACAAGATAGTTTATTTCATGTCAGTAATGGAGGACTTGATTATATTTCAAATGAGAATTCGACGTGTATATAGCAAATGGAGCGTAAACTGAGAGGCTAGGAAGCACTAGACAGCTATTTTGACCTTGTTCGGCCTCGTCAGCAGTGCGCATCCATCGATCCAACTGAGGGTCGAACCCGGGACTTCATGGGCAGAACGCAAGCATGCTACTCACTACGCCACCTGACAGCTGATCAGACCGTTTTTCATTTTTCAGTTCACGCTTCATTTGCTATATACACGACACTTTCCCATTTGAAAATAATTTATAAATCACGGAATGACAATCTAACATGGTATCAGTTCATTCTTCCGCTCATGTGGTCACCAGGGCAATGCCTGACCGACTTCCTTCAGTTGACAGAGTAGGGGCTTTCGGCGCTTGATTGCTTTGGCCTCAGCAAATTTTTGCAGCCGTCCATTCGGGGTTGTGTCAAAAACCCGAAACGAAGTCCCACAAACGGCTTGGGGGTCAGTCTGCAGCAGATGGCGAACAATTGATGACGCAGGTGTTCTGTGAGACTGGCGTGATGTCCTGGTTGTTTGTATAGCGATCAATCTCACCCGCTCGTGTTCGACCCATACCGGTATCTTTTCGACCACTCGGGTACGCAGCTGCATCTCTGTTCTGCCTATGTAAATTTCCTTGCACCCACATTGAAATTTATAGATCACATGCAATTTGGCGGACAGAAGAAACGATGATTTCACCAAGGGTTTTGGACTCTGGGTTTTTGAGAAGCGGACGACCGGATTTGCAGCAAAATGCGTGCGAGCTACAGTCGCTACCAGCCGTCTTCGTATGAGTTGTCCTACATCATCATCTTTGAAAGGGAGTGGAGTGGTAACTTCGCATTTCGGGTTTGGATTTGGGTTTTTCACAGTACAATTGATCTGTGGTCTCATGACGCCGATGGGCTTATTTTGTGATTTGAATTAACAATAATAATTTTTTAACTAAAGTGGTGCTTTTATTTGTGATATTCGAGGGGAGCGATTGTGCACACTTACCTCCTGCAAAACCGGTGCTGTCCTCAAGGTCACTGTGCTATTATCAGGCCCATTGATCCAATTCCTGATCACAGAATGCGTATCGATGTTTCGGGATGCAAATATTTTGTTTCCAATTCTCAATCACTTTCGGGAAAAACGTTTTTTTGCACTCTGCGATATGCATGCTGTCAAACAAGGAATACGTTTACCTTAATAAACCATTGATACGCATTGAAACTGCATTTTCAACATATATAATTCCACATTTGCATTACCATTTTCCGCAACACACACAAAAGACCATAATTATAAACAGGCTTTTCTGCAGATGTTCGAAGGCAACTAAGAGGCTGACTGCAACGCATCAACCAGCTTGAATCATTTCGCAGGGGAAATATACAAAGGTCATCAGTTTCACTGCAATCAAGAATTCATCCAAGTTCTGGTTCACTGGATGTGTATAACGTACACATTAGACTACATAGGAAAATGCATCAGGTAAACCCTAGAGGCAAAAGCTTATTGAAAGAAGGTCAATAAACTTCGCGAAGGAGAAGGGGATCAAACCATTACGGCAAACAAAGCTTACCTTGGTATTTCTCATGACCGTTAGAGAGAAAATAATTAGTAAAGTAAGTTGGAATTCGAAAGCAGCTTGCAGATGTTCGCTTATGACAGCCTGGTTACATGTGACGAAAACTATCTTATGTTCATATTTTCTTGACTACCCCATAATTAACTTACTTATCTGAGACCCTCTCCCGTTGCCTGCAAGTGCAATATAGAGTTGTGAAAATCGACGTAGGACTGGGCTGCTAACTCAGGGAGGACACATTCAATCAATGTCAGTCAGATGACAAAATTCTTGGCAGTGAGTGAGATCAGGCCACTACAAGTCTATGTGAGTGAATCGTTCAATGTCACATTGTTTGATTACGTATTTATGATTGTGAAGACATGGGAAAATGACGTCAAACTCATGTTAATATGCACAAAACAATTGATAGATAATGCTTCATCACTGTGGAACTAACTAAGCCCACGCTCCCAGCTGTTCAATATTTACATGTCCTTGTTATTAAAAATCAAGCTTCTCTTCATTCCACTTCCAGTTGTTCACTGCGGTGTACACTTTATATGTTTAAACGTAAGCGACCAAATACGATAGATGATTTACTTATTACTTGGAATAGCGACCTTATGTCTATAGCCATTAGTAGTTAATTCTTGAACACAGACCTGTTGCTAGATCACTTTGAAGGACAATCCGTAGGCGTTATCCGGGGACCTGGTTAATTAAACTTATAGTTCCTACCCACGTTTTATCCAGGCATATCGTTTACTGATCCTGATCTACTTGTAAATCGTACTTGTTGTTTGACACAAAGTAACCTAGTGACTCTGTCCATCCAAGAACTGGCCATGGTGGTTTTAGCAACAAAAAAGCGGTTCAATGTTGTTAGCTTAATTTTCGTGGTGTTTGCGTGTGAGGGTTAAGCTACATTTCCAACAACAAACTTACCACGTCTCAACTGTTTGCCACCAACGTGAGGTGAAACCAAATGATTTTATAGTGTTTAAGATTGTTTTTTCTGTTCATGACACTATTCTGTCAGCATGACTAATTGGCAGCTGAGTAGTTAATCACCCTTTTCGATAAAAAAGCATGTTTTTTCCTTGGTTTTTGCAGATGTTGTCTCAAATGCCAGTGAAAAGATGTGAATTCCCTGCAAAATTATCTTGGTTTTGATGTGTGTCTACTTCAATTGCGTTGACATCTGTGATTTTTCCGGTGAACGGCTCTGCAGAACTTTGAACAAGAGGATAACATGATAAGATTCCGTAGCTCACAGACTGGAGCACAACAGTGGTTTTTGCGTATGATCACATCAGTTTGAGGTTTCGTCATTGTCGACGGAGTGGGTGGAAATTATAAGCGGCGAAAATACGCATGAAGCTCTCAACGTTCCCACGTCGAATTTGTAGCAAAGACGGCCACGTAATATGTTTTCATTAAATTCACATTCGAGAGGCTGAGTTGGAATTCAAGACGATAAACAGTACCGATTGACAGGGCGCCACAAACAATCAGTAGTCATGCGACAAGGTAGTGTAATGGAGAGTAAAGCAAATATTGCAGAAGGGTGAACAGCGAGAAAGAAAAATTCTTTTTCAATGGGTTGCTGTTTGGAGCAGAATGCCGTTTGACAATGAAAAACCTTCTTGGGGATTAATATTATTGTTTTGGGGCGAGATCTTGGTACACGAAGTTTGACGTACGAGAAGAAAAAACAAACCATCCCGCGTGAAAACTCTTTTGCACCCCCCGTAGATTTTAACAGGATCTAAGCTATAACAATTAGTGATCGCTCATTTAATAATCTAATACAACACCTAGTTATGAATATCTGTTGATCAATTTTTACCAGAAGAACAATTTGATAGATGCGTATTAATACCTCAAATTGTCGTACCCCTTTCTTCAGGACTGAAGTTATGCCCCCGTAAACAGATATGCGAGGAGCCGAGTATGGGTCAAGTATGGGGGTGGACTGAAATTGTTGATGGCAGGAAGCTATTGGTGGAGGGTTTATTGATAAAATGCAAGGGAGTTAGGAACAGTGCTCTCAATTAAACTGAGTTGGCACACTGCAAAGCCTGTTAAATAAAGAAAATGGCATGGTGAAACGTGGTACTCCCCTGGAGTGCAACTTAGTTAAAGTTCACAATTAAATCACAAATAATTGTGAGTTGTAGAGGGCAGTCAGTGGTACTGATTTGAAATGACTATCTTCCGGACTATATCTTCATGTAAAATTCTCAGTTCATCGAGTTAGTCATACATTCCGGAAGCATTCATCTTGAGTTTTGCCCTTATTATAGCTCATCAGTGATTCATATCCACCGTCCCAATCGGGCTTCGAACTCCAGACACCTATTTTGGAAGTGATGTGTATTACCATCGTGTTGACCAGCTCACACCTTGGCTGAACCGAATTGCCAAGTCACGTTGGTTGAGATTTCTTTTTCAATGGTAGACAGTTGAACCGACATTAACAAAAGGAGACACAGTTGGCTGGCTGTCTAGTTCCTTGCAAATCTTCCATTGGTAACGAAGACCTCCCATAAAATGGGTCTGGCATTCGAAGTTTGAAGGGGACGGGAGATATGCGCTACAGGCGAGCTCTAATGTAGGCGAAACCCCAGTCTAGTGCTTCTAGAGTGCATGGCTGACTTGACGAATTTGAAGGATCGTGTGAGAAGATTGCGTCTACACGATGGTCAGTTCAAGTCAATATTATCAGAAGAATACTGGTACCCCAAATATGTCAAAAGTGCCTCTGGATTCAAAGGGTATAGGTACTGCCAAAGTGTAAATCTCGATCTACACAACCGCAAGCTGGATTGATTTACTTGTTCCCTTTAAATTCTACTCCTACTTTGATGAATGCCATCAAAGATTAAACGACTTTGGTATCTTTTTGAAAAGGATAACATTTACTAACAAACGAGGAAATGGAATTAATTTAATTTATCAAGCAAAACCAAACGAACTTAAGAGTTCCGTCAATGAAGAATGTCAAATCTATTAATCTGTTGACGATAGATTCTCTACGTCCAAGGCCGCATGACATTCCAGAGTGTCCCAAATTGTTTCGAGGTTTAAGTGAAATTATTCAATGAGCGCAACAGTTTTCACTCAACATAGTAATTGCTCTTGATGCTAAGGTTAATCACCGTCAAAGTCGAACAGGTGCAACAATTGAGGTCACGCTGTATGTTGTAAACTGAAGCGGTTTGTATACATCTCTCTCGCGCGAGCAGATTTTCACCTTTTTCATAGGGCTTCCGATATCAGTTGCTCAAAGAGATAGAAACAGCCTGTAGAAGTCATTAAAGGCTACCCGTTCGACAGTAAATAATATTAATCAGACGGGCACGGACATATTCTAATTGGTATGACAAAGTGATAGTATGGAGATAAGAAAACCACTTTAAGACATGATCATTTCTGTTTCATCGTCTCTTATTTATTTGCTTGACTTTTGTAAACGATTGGTCTAAGATATTTATGTGCTAGTTAATTCCAATCCACACGTTATTTTTTGTATTCCGGGTTTTTGCAGCCCTAGTTCGGTGACGTTGACCATAAACACCGTACATGGCACCAGAGCCGTAGGAAGTAGTGAATGTTTGAGAAAAAATGTGCATTGAATTTGCAATTTATGAGCTGTAATTTGGTAAATTGATCTCCTTTTTATGAGGGCTTATACAAACTGGCTCCAAAACAGTACGTGTTTAATTACACCCCTCGATTATTTCGCGCCTAGACTGCGATGTTAAAGTAAACGTTAAATGAGATATTTTGAATCATGAATTCGGAAAATCCCATCAGTGATCACACGAGATCCATGGGTGGAACAGATCTCACTGAAAACCTTGGGCGTCGTGCTCATGATTATCGAGGAAATTAGCTCGTCTTAGTCACGACGAACGAAACGACTTGAGAAAGACCTTCCTAGAGGGTCGAAAAGTTGTCACCAATAACTTCTGTTTTTCCTTCGTCATGACAAGCTAATTTACTCAATACCTATCAGTAGTATCGCACGTTTACCGAGGCTCAAATTAGTAGGAAAAATTTGGTAGGTCAGTCGTTCAATTTTCTACTCACTGGACAAACAGAGGTCCTAGTAAACAGCGGTTGTTCATGCTCCATATTAGATACGATGTTTGCCGAGCTGCGCACCAACGAAGCTCATTAAAAGCAATAACCAAAACCGGGAGAACCCTTCACTGTACGAGTGCTACCCTTACAGGCTCTGGACCGGAAATTTTCGATAGCTTTATTCGTCTGTCTCTGGATGCACTCTCATAGTTGTTGTTTTCTCAAAAATGTACAGTCGGGTTATGTAAAAGCTATCTCACCCCATATGGGATGAAGCACACCAGAGCTATTTTATCCACTTCATCAAATTATGTGTATACATTTGTGTGTATCGATCACCGGAACGTATCGTTACACTACTGGCGAGAAGTGTACTTTATGCGGTACTCTACGAAGGAGTTTTACTGATTCTATGGCACGTCCAATGTCTTCGGCTGCTAGCAGATTTTCAACACAATGCATCGGTTGTAAATGAAAACGTTCGACTAGATTGGTATTCACTGGGATTAAGAAAAGTGGGCAAATTAGTACGAAGCATGAAATGAAAAGATAGGAAGCACTAGACAGCTGTTTTGACCTGGTTGGGTCTCATCAGCAGTAAGAATACATCGACCCAGCTATGGATCGAACCCGAGACCTCACAGGCAGAACGCAAGCATGGTACCCACTCAGCACCCGAGCAGCTGATCAGACCGTTTTCCATTTTCCATTCACACGATATAGCACAGTTCATCTTTGCGAGTCTGTTGCGGACCTCGCGCCTGACTGATCTCAGCACTAGCCTCTGCGGTTATGAATTGGTTGAAAAGACACCCGCAACCTGACTACTTGTTTCAAGTGAGTAATGGAGGATTGAATTCAATTTAAAAGACCCAACCAGGTCAAAACAGCTGTCCAGTGCTTCCAGCTTCATTGGCTTTATACACCAAGAATTTCCCTTTGACACTGAATGAAATCTTTCCATACTTTCATGCAAAATCAAGATGAGCTGGTCAACTAATTGGAACTTGCCCAACCTGTTAATGTGGATAGCCTAAATGCTGCACTTTTTAACCTTTAAATGATCTCCTGTCTCTATACCCCACAAAGTGCCTATTTACCGAAGACCCGGTCACCCATGAGGAGGTCTATCATCATCAAACTAGGAAAATCACGAGTGCAGTTGGTCTATATTTGTCTGTGCTCACATATGGCACTGGTTCACTCGCAGAGATGTTTACATTCCTTATTACCAAATCCATTTATACCTGTTCAATTCCAGATTCCGAGAAACCGTTCACCATTGTTCCCATTCCCAAAACTTTTTCAAATGGCATTTTATCCAGTCACTTTCGTCTCATCGCCATCACTTCCTCTGGACTTAGACTAGCAGAACGCGCTATTCTCACCAGCTTGCAGTCTGGTATTAATGTTCCCAATGACCCACTTCAGTTTTTATATAAATCAACTAGATGTAGCTTGGATGCTGCCTTATCACTGATGCACTCGATTTGCAAATCTTTCCATGCTTCCCAAAAATCCGTTCATTGTGTTTTCCTTCATTTTTCTTGCACTTTTGGTTTCGTTTTATGATCTCTTCTTCTCTGAGAACCAGGTCGCATTTCTTGATGTTTACCTCAAACGCTTTAAAGAGGGCTTTCTCCAGCACTCGGTGTATAGAAACAGGACGTGGTCGGGTCAATACATTCATTTGCGGAGTTTCCTTTCTCTCAAAAGAAAACGAAACTTGATTCAATGTCTCGCTAACAGAGCGCAAAAATCTGCTTCGCTGATACAGTTCAGAACTAATTAGAATTCCTGTGCCAGGTCTTTCAACAAACTGGATACCCGGATCGATGTTTGTGTGGGCAGCATATTAAAACCCCAGACGAATGAGGGGGAAATTGTTGGTGTAGAAAAGAAACCAGCTTACATAAAACTGGCATTTACAGGTAACACTATAACGAAAATAGTTACTCGAACGTTGACAACTGCGATCAGCCAAACTTTCCATTCTGCGAAATTGTGTGTCACATTCGCATCCAAACCGGCCCTCACGCGGTAGCTCAAAGAAAAAGCTCCTGTTTATGCGATCTCATTCTGCGTTCTATCTTCCATTTGTTCCTGCGGAACAACGTACATCGATCGCACGAGCAGACGCTTGACTCAGAGAGTTCGTGACCCTCATCCGGCTTGGGTGCACACTGGGGTGAAAAAGTCAAATACGAGCGCAATCTGTTCACACCTTGTCGAGTCAGGTCATTTAGTTGAATTGATCAGAGCATTTTGTCCCCTATACCAGGTTGTGAAAAATAATCTAAGGGGATTAAACATCGCATCCTGGCCAGCGCGCAGGCAATGGGAATCCGCATCTACAATCCACTCTTGTGTGCACAAAAACAATTTGTGAAGATATTTTGTCTCCCACGGTCCTCCACTCACCCCATTTTCATCCGGCCTTCCCAATTTGTATTTGTATAGAATTTTGCGTGAACAGATGACCGCATTTCAGTCAAAAATTACACATCATCAATAGAGAGAAATAATATGAGCAGAACATTCAACCTACAAGGTTGTTCAGAAATTCAGAAGAAACGCTCTGTCGGTTTACAAGGATTCTGTCAAGAACTGGGGTATTTCCTTAGAGGTT
>UZAN01043736.1:27529-38444 GCA_900618425.1 Echinostoma caproni
GCGATTTTCGCACACCGCCCCACTGTCTTGTGGGTCAGGCTTTGGCTAGCCAAAGGCTCCGGTCGTGGATTCCTCCAGAGAATTCACCTGTCTTGGCCTGGACAACCTGGCAATATTCCTCCCACATTCAAATCAGGGAACATTTTTCTTTTTCGTAAAGATTATTATACTATGATTATTATTATACTATGATTTCTTTGGCACAGTCTGGATTCAGACATGTGTGAAACTGCTTAGATCCCAGTAGACAAGATATAAATTATTGTCCACACATAAAGCCTTAAAACAAGTAATAAATATGATGAAACTCCACTTAATCATAGAGAAAATATTTCAGTGCATCACAATCTATCAGTACTGTAAATATAATATAATATATCGATCGATCGATCGATCGATGAAGAGGGTAGAATGAAGCCGGTAACTATAGAACATAAGGAACATTTAGCGCAATGGTAACAATATTACTCAAACGGAAAAACAGGTCAGTACATACAAATCGGCCGATCAGTGGCACCAATGGGGCAGATAGATCACGTGCATTTAGGTCACTTGGCCCAAACATAACACGCAACAGTAGAGATACCTAGTTGTAATATTAAACTAACTACACTGATATAGTTCTTCCTCACATGACAAATGTATTCCATCACATTATGGTCTAGCATGTAGCAATGAAAACTTAATGCCATTTATGTTTGTTAGATTGATGCAATCAAGAAATATTAGTTCATTTGTCATGTTCACAAAAATCTTTGGTAATTTCGAAATCGATTTTGCCTCGGTAGTCTCACTAAGTCGAATTCAATCCCTTTCCTGTATTTCAATGTAGACCTGACTGACTGATCGAATCGGACGATGGGTTTACCGAAGTCAAATTATCTCCCATCCCCCGGGGGGCGGGGGTGAGGGGAACTCCACTGAATTCAAAAATAAAGTACAGTTTTTTGTTGACATTTCGGTAAATTCATCGACAAATCCCGGGGCGATCAACCAACAATATAAACTAGACAGATAACTCTCAACCCGAACGGTTAGGATGAGAGTTTACCCATTTTGACCATCAATGGACGGGTCCCAATTATCCAAAATCAGGAACAGACCAAATTGTATTTGAACCGTTTGGTGCGCTCATACAAAATCAGACTTATGGTGAAAACGTTTGTGCGAACGGGCATCAAATTGTTGTTCGTTATTCGATTTCTAAGTGTTTGTCTTAATCGAAGGCCACCATCAGAAACCAGAAAAGCTGACTGACTGACTGCAGCTGACTGACCGACCGACTGACTGACTGACTGACTGATTTGATACCCGGTTAACAGCTATCAAATAAACCAATGCACTGTGTAGGCCTCAGTTTCATCTCAGAATAACTTCCGCGGTAACGATTTTGCAATGTATCCGCCAAAGTCAATAAACACAGGTCATAGATCTTAGAACTATGCCTATCCTTCACTCACCTGAGAACGGTTTAGATGTCGCTCGAACCATAATGCAAATGAATGGAGAACATTTCTTCAGAAACAGTATATTTTATGCTGGTTTAATATCTCTTCGATTGTTGTAAAATTTCCATTGGTACCGGACATAAACCAATGGAGGAATTAAATGAATATAATCTTGCATTCTTGTAAAATCAAAAATCAAATCTTCTGAGTGAAACAATTGTGCTCATTGCTGATCTGTGATTTCATACTTCAATAGAATGCTGCAGACGAAAGTTCGGTGGGCAGTGGTTCGGATGAGGTCAGTTGTGATGATACCAACGTGCCTGAGAGACTCTTGCCAAATATCGGTGAACAGAGTGTACCCGGTTTAGGAAAACGGTACTGAATTAAAACAGCTATTTGGCTTGGTAAGAGACCGTGCGTCCTCATCATAACTATTACTGATGCGTGTTTGCTATTTTTAGTTTTGGAGCACGTGAACACGAGAAATGAGATTTCAATAAGAAACCAACAAATAAAAGCAGTGAACTCTAGTACCATTGAATGAAAACCTTTGTGAATAGAATTAACAATGCAGAAATCATGTAAAACACTGAGATATGGATGCTCATCCCGATCCTGTGCGACATGGTTCGCTGCATCAGCCCATAGATCACACATTAGGGGAACGAAAACGCAGCTGACATTGAAGAGTGCCTCCACTCAGTGTATCATGTGATCGACTCCAGTGTGCCCGTAAGCAACATAATAACCATATGAGGATTATCAACGAGTTGGAAACTGTGTGCATTTTACTAAGGTGTANGGTGTAAACCGTTGTTCACAATGAAACTGTTATCATCTGCCTCGTAGCAAATTGACAGTACCGATAGGTTGTAGATTCGATTCCCAGTAAAGTGGACGAATTCGCATTGTTGATGAAAACGTTCATGATTGAAATAACTGTGCAGTGCTTTGTAGCATTTAGCTTCGCCCTTTTGTTGATCCATATACGAATTAGATTCGTTCTACGATCAAAGTAAGTCCTCCGTTAATTTATTACAGCATATTATTAATGATGAAAATAAAAAATAAAAAGACAAAGCAAGCTAAGCTTTTTTGGGCCAGCTCCAAATTCTTGATTCAATCATTGCGCAGTTGGTTGCTAAAACGAGCCTCCATGTTACAAAAGTCACCAATACCAAGTTGACTATCACAAATTGTACGATGTTTATTTACGGTTGTCTCTCTCTCGTTTTACGCAATTTCGGAGGTTCGCGTACGCTCCATTTGATATTTCGTGGAGCTGATTGCTTTGCACTTCTGTTTTCACTGGCTCATGCTTTACTCCCTGACAAAAGTATTGGTGGTATTGGTGGACTCGTGCATTCGCCTGGCGGAATTCGGGGGTTCGTAACATTTCTGGCCGAATAGATCCGTGTGCATGAATGATTTCGACAGTGGAGTGGTATCACAACCTGTTCGGAGTACACGCATGAAATTAATTGTCCGGGACAAAACACTAACTGTCACCTTGTTTTGCTTGTACTAAAAATAACGTCATGATAACAGCTCCCGGAACGTTTACACAGTTTTCACCCTTTTTTGTACGTTTATACATCCGCTTTCGGTGAATTGCATCTAACCGGCGGATTGCAACCCCCTGGTTATAGACCTTATCATCACAACCATTATTCGTCCCCCCCCCAACCCTCTTCCACGAAAAAAGTGAAACCCATTTGACGTGAATCCTTTTATTCAGATTACAACGCAGCGAATTTACCCGCCTCTTGGCGGTAAACACATTTCGGACGGTGAAATCAATCCGGTTCGATGGCGTGATATGTCGCACACAAAGCGCGCGCACGACAAACCGATCTGACAGAATGACAGAGGTTATGGCATCTGGTTCCACCAGCTTGTGTTCCATCTGGTAGAAATTGTACGGACGAAAAGGTTAGGACAAAGTCGGTGGCAGAGGGGCCAGGTGGGGTGGGTGAGTGGACTGTAGCAGTGAGCAAAAGCCGAATTTTGTATTGAGGCATTAGTTCAATTTTAATTAACAGTAAAAAAGAGGCGAGTGATTTTCACAACTGCAAACAATCAATAAGACTGCTGTGAATCATATAACTAGAGACATGTTTTGGCAAGCTTTATTGGTGTTTGTTTTAATCTCTCTCTCTCTCAGTCCGAAAGCCTCAGTATGGTCGGGGTGGCTGCCAACGGTTGCGGCTGGTCACTCTTCCTTTGCATCTCGCGAAATGCTGCCTTACTACTAAGCGTCTCTGCTGAGGAAGCCCTGCTCACTGCATTCTCGTGTCGGATGTCTTTTTCACCAAACTGAGAGGACGAAAAGTCGATATCCGGGGCTATAACCTGGTTGGTGGACCTGGTAGGGGACTTGGCCAAAAACCCTGATTCAAAACCCACCATAAGGTATACGAGCCACGCACACCTTCCCAGTTGTGGCGGCTGTGGTCACCGGGCATTGATTATAAAAAGTACAAAAACTAAAAAATAAATTAAAATAAATTAATAATCGGGAAATGCAAACCACAGGAAGCTCTTCTTGCTCCAACATGGCAACAATGCCCACCTCGAACGCACCTGTCACCGGTGTAATCGATTTTAATGGGGAAAATGATACCAGCAGTGGAAAATCAGTGAAGTTCCGTATCAATTCGTGAAGGATTCTTTCGCAGCCCACGGTCCATTTGCAGTCCGCTGCGGATTGCGCAACAAACAAGGAGTGGGCGAAATTAGGAATAAATCGTGAGTAATATTAGAGGTATCCCATAATTGATCGTAGATAATTTTGATCTTTCGGGGATTTGATATTCACTAGAGGGTTGAATTGGTTGAGGTCCGGTCTATATTCTTAGGAACAAACAGTGAATCCCAGGAATTCCAACTCCATCATTCCAAACATGCACTTAGATGGTTTGATGCGCACATTTATCTCCATGACTCACTCAAAAAGTTTCTACAAACTGTTATCGTGTACTTCTTTCGTTGTTCCAAACACAACCACATCGTCTTGATATACACCGCGTAACCCAGACAAAACATTGTCTGTTGTGGACTGAAAGATTCCGGATGATACATGCAAACTGAACGGAAGGAAATTGTACTGGAACAATCCCCACGGTGTATTGATCGTCGTAAATGCCCGCGAATCTGGATACAGTGGAATTTGAAGGTAGGCATCTGCCAGATGAACTTAGGAGAAAAACTGACAATTGTGTAGGGTCGTCGCTGCACATTTTCGCAATCAGGGATTGATTGTCAATCGGTAATCACCACATATCCTCGGAGTTCTGCCATCACTTTTCATCGCGACAACAATGTGAGTTGCTCATGTTAATGACGTCACTCAGTCTTATCCATTCGGTCGATCGCATTCAGCACACCTTCGCGTTGTCCGTATGGTAAGACACGCCTTTTCAGGAATACTGGCTCACCGTCGACCTCCGAAATGGCTTCAGGAACGCTCAATCCTCCCGCATTCTTAGTACGTCAGATTATCAGCTTTCGAATTTCCTCAGTTGTATCAGATTTCAGTTCGTTGGTATTTAGGGATAAGGAATGCCCCAGCGTCCTCATCGCCATCAATTCAAGAATAGACGAACTGTTTTGTGACACCAAGAATCAAATAGGCACAAAATTGTTATCCTGGGAATGAATCGACAAGGTTGTCTCACCCAATAGCGGAAGAAGGTGTCCAGTTACACCATGGATTCGTGTTGTGGTCGGTTTTATGGCGGCATTTGTGCATACATGTTTAGGGCTACACGTGAAATGATGGACTAACCACTGCCAATATCCACAATAAAACTGTATCGAACTCCGGATTCAAAACCAATATCCTTGTAAATGAACCGCCTGTATTCGCCCATTGTTCTTAATTTTTAAGTTGGGTTGAATTCTTCTTGACAGTACGGTGTACTCATCATATTGCATTTCCTTTGGCGGCATACCTTCTGAATATGGCCAATTTTACCACAGGAATGACACTTTGCATCTCGGAATCGACAGTTGGAACGCAGATGGAATTGACCGCACGACATACACCGATTGATATTCGTGGTTGGGGTCCTTTGGTCAGAGTAATTGGTCGTCTGATTATGAGGAGATTTGGACTGCATCCCGGGTTTATTGCTTCGTGAACTACTCTGGAATAACGTAGACGACTCACGGGTTGTTGCTGCAGTGAGATCATCATGCTGCTCACATATCCTCCTAGCCTCGGAAAATGTTAGATCCTTCTTTTCCAGCAACTTTCTCTGGAGATTCGTATTGTTAATGCCTGCAATAAGGCGATCACACAATTGCTCCTCCAGTCTGTCTCCATAGTTACACTTGGAAGCCTGTTTGTTGAGCAACAGGATGAAATCTCGACAGGGCATTGACTCGGCACGAACCAACGAATTGAATTTTGCCCTCTCAGTAGCTTGGAAATCAACAGGAATCACGTGGGCAAGAAGCAGTTGTTTCAGTATCGGAAATGGCAACTTGGCCGGATTGTCGGGGAAAGCGAGATTCTTCAGCAAAGAATACATTTCCTTTCCACCCACCGTGAGAAATAGTACGGATTGATCCTGTTTTCCGTTCTGCCGTAGGCTGCACCAGAGCTCGAAACGTTCGACCCATTCTTCAACCTCAGACGGATGTGAATGTAGATTCAGGGATTCGATAGCTGCTTTTCGTTGTGATCTCCATAGTGTTGCGTTGGTCGAGGCTTTCGATTCCGCCGGTTCTACTGCATCTTCGTGTTCCACACCACGACACTGGGGAACCGTAGTGTCCGATTCAGGCAGTTCAGAATTTTCAGGTTTATCCTTTTTTTTCATGGGGTTCTGATGCACCAACAGTTCGTTCGTCTCTGAAATGTATCTGGTCGATGTGCCGTCGGTGGACAGATGCATCTGTCAAATCGGTTATCTCCACCATTGACTGACCCAAGTTTCTAATGGTGATATCACGAACCGGGAGCAGATCGTTGCCCCTGAAGTATGTCACATCGGTGGAAACCATACATCTCAGAGAAGACCTCAGACACCGTGACTTAAATAGCTTTGCCGGACTTTCATTGGTAGTCGTATGTGTTGCGTTTGGGCATTGCAGTAAGAAGTTGTCCAGAAACGCATCCACGTCCGCAAGTGATTTCGGATTCGCGGATGCTAGTGCACTCTTAACTGTTTTCACAAGATTCTCAGCCTGACCATTCGTACAGGGATGTCTTGGGGCTGTACGTAAATTTCAACATCCAATGCTTTCGAGCCAAGCTTTCATCTCCGTGGCACTGAATTGAGATCCATTGTTTGTGACGAGCACTTGCGGTATACCTTCCCGACTGAAGCACTTTCGGAAAGCCTGGATCACGAAGAATGTTATTAGCATACTTATCAGAAATACATCGGGCCACTTTGAATAGAAATCAATGAGAACCACGGCATAGTATCTATTCAGAAATGGGCCGCTGAAGTCCGCATGTACTCGTTGCCATGGTGCATAACTTCCTGACCATAGAGTCCAGCTTTTCGGTTTCGCCTTTACTTCGTGCAGACACGCCTCGCAATTCTTCGCAGTTTTGCAAATGTCTGCATCCAAATCAGGCCGCCAACACATTTGTCGAGCCAGAGATATCATCTTCTCCACTCCCAAATGGCCTTTGTAGAGGTCCTCTAAGACTGCTTTTTGGAGTGGTGGAGGTATAATCAGTCGGTTACCGCGGCAGAGAACACTGTCTAATTGCACAGCCAACTCCTCCCGATGGACAAAATTGCATTTCTCTGCGGCGCCAAAGCCTGAGTACCTGGATAGGAAGTTTGCCTGTGGAATAGTCTTGCCTGGCCGATGTATAACATCATAATCGTAAGCTGCCAGTGCAATACCTCATCGTTGAATCATGGCGGCTGTTGCCTTAGCGGTAGACTTGTTGGGGTTGAATAAGAATTATAGCACCTGATGATTCGTCACAATAGTAAATTTCAGTCCAAATAAATACTTGTGCAGTCTCGGGACAGCCCAAAACACCACCAGAGCTTCTTTCTGAGTCTACGAAGGCGATGCTACACCACTGTAGCATAGCAGCAGTGGACTTCGCGATGGATTTGTTGAGGTTGAACAAGGACTGTAGCGCTTGGTGATCAGTGATGGTGGTAAACTGCAATCCGAAAAGGTACTTGTGCAATCGTCAAACAACCCAAAATACAGTCAACGATTCCTTTTGAGTCTGCGAGTATCCCTTTTCTGCCGAATTGACTAGACGTAAAATGCAGATCACTGGGCATCCTTCTTGTTTTAATACAGCACCAATTCCGACGTCGAACGCATCGGTGATGAGCATAGTAGGTTTGATGGTGAAAACGGGGCCAAAACAGGACGATCAGTAACGCAGCGAATTAAATCACGTAAGATATCTTCACACTCCACCGACCATTCCCAAGCGTCTGAACACTGAGCACGGAAAAGCGGCTGCGCCCTTGTGGCAAAGTTTGGGATAAATCGGAAATAGTACTGTAGGCATCCCATCATGGATCTCAAATGCGTTTGATCCTTTGGAGATTCGATGTTATTCAATGGTTTGAAACGTGTCGAATCGGGACGNGAATCAAATGTGAATCCTAGAAACTCCAACTCACTCACTCCAAACACACAGTTGGATGGCTTGATAGCCACGTTCCTGGCGGCAAATCGTTCCAGTAGCTGCGTCAGACGGACATAGTGTTTTTTCTTATTAAGGCCGAAAATGATGACGTCAACTGGATATGCAAGCCAACCGTCGAGTCCTTTGATTACACTGTCTATTGCCGATTGAAAGGGGCCAGACGACACATGCAATCCGAATGGGAGAAAATTGTACTGATACATTCCCCAAGGCGTGTTGATTGTTGTCAAGTAGTGAGATTCGACGTCGAGTGGAATCTCAAATCGATCTGGAAAAATACTGGCACCCATGCAATGACTTCATGAAATCCTCTGGTTCCATGGTGTTCGCTGCACATCTCCACTATCTGGGATTCAAAGTCAGTCGATAGTCTGCACAGATCTGTGGTGTCCCAGCATCACTTTTCATCGCCACGACGAGCGGGGTAGCCCAGGCACTGGATTCAACTTTGCTTATCACACCAGTCTGTTCCATTTTTTGTAATGCTTTCAAGACACCTCCCCGTTTACCTTATGCGAGAACGCGTCGTTTTAGAAAAACAGGTTCAACATCCACTTCCCACTTTACCGATGGTACCTTCATGCCACCAACGGTACCGGAACATTGTACAATCAGATATCGAAGATGTGAAGTGACTGGCTTCTCGTTGTTCATATGTACTGTGATTGACCCTTGTAGTAGCCGCATTGCTCGCAGGCCCAGAATGGACGGTCTGTGAGCTAATTCCAGGAACTGGGTCGGGATTGACACACCGGACTCAGATTGAACGCCAAGTAATTGCAATTGATGGCCGGTAACCCCATGGATGCGCACTGAATTCGGGGCTAGAACAGCATTGGGACAAATTGCAATGAGTGCTGATTTCGGTCGGATAGATTCGCTGCTTCCTGTGTCCATGATGAATCGATGCTCCACACCAAACTCGAACCTCAGTGGGGCGAACACAAACCGGCTGTTGGGTTCGGTGGTTTGCAGCGTGTAGATTGGGCTTGAGTTCTCATCTGCCGTTGGGATATGGGAATTGACGAGGTTGCACTTGGGCATTCGGCACACCTTGCGAATATGGCCCATATTACCGTATGCATGGCAAGTGGCATTACGGAACCGACAATTCGAACGAAAATGGTATTCACCACACGAAAAGCAGCGGTTGGTCGCAGCCTTCGGTTGTGTTTGGTTTGAACTGGGTACTTGAGGAACCTGGGGTGAATTATGAACATTGGGTGCGTCGCGTAAGGGTTTCGTTGATCGCCGATGGAATAACACAGGAGTATCCGCATTTGTGGCAGCACACAAATCGTCACTTTGCTCACAGATTTTTCGAACCTCAGCAAATGTGATATCTTTCTTTTCCAACATCTTACGTTATAATGAGATGTTGATTCCAGCAATGAGACGGTCACAAAGTTGTTCTTCCAATCGGTCACCATAGTTGCATTTTGACGCCTGTTTGTTCAACTGAAGAATGAACTCACGGCACGGCATGTTGGCAGCTCTGATCATTGAGTCGAATTTGGCCCGTTCAGTGTAGTATTCGGAATAGGAATGGAAATCGAATAGCGCGAACTCGGAGTTGGACTGAGAACCCACTGAATAGCACAAAGTCAGGTAGAACCAAGAAGAGCTACGGATACAGTTAATTTTATTCAGAAAATCATGAAAATATATATCACAAGCAACAAACACTCATTACATGGTCATCATAAGTGGATAAAATAGAGTGCATAAGACATGCAACCGCATCTAAAGTAGAGCGATGATTACAATAAGCGGACTGACTGGAAGCAGAAAAATCAATATTAGAGGATACATGCCTAATAATAATTCGCTCAAATGTCTCAAGTAATACTGAAGATTAGGCAACAGGCCTAAACTTACCCTTTGCTTAGGTACTGGAGTGCTGCGAACATCACACCATGTATTAATTAGTATTCCTTCTGACAGACCTGTATTAAAGATGAATTAACCGATTTGTGCTAGCTGGTTTGTACATGATTTTAAGAACACTGGGGATAACCCATTAGGACCAGAGGATTTATTTCTGTTGACAGTGTTCAACTTCTTTATAGCTTATTCTGTTGCAACAGTCACAGGAAAATGGAAATCACGTGACGTTATACCTGGTCTCGGTAATGCTTGCACAACGTTGTTCACCGAGACAAAAGACCTAGTGAGCTCAGTAATGTCACGTGAGTCTGCAGTAGATACAGTTCAACGACCGCAGACCAACTTGAGTCCGTTCCATGGCTGACGGCAGGATTTGTTTACTAGCACGGTGTCAACATACAAAACGATTGAGATGAGCTATCTCGCTTCTGATATGGAAGTTGACAAATTTGACAGTCATTTTATCTTTTGAGCGATACATCCTCTCTTTCAGCCTACGTAAACATTTCAGTCTATCGGAGATGAAGCCGTTAGGCTGTAAACGAATTCTTCCTCAAGGTCAGTTCACACCGTAACAACAGTTGAGATAATTGGTGATTTTCTTGCAGGGGACTGAAATATCGGGATCGAAGAGTAGTTCTGAGTCCATATCGGAGGCTACCGCGGATTACAATTCCATTAAATTGGGCTGATAAAATTGTCTTACACGTATCTTACGTGCATGGTTCTTCGTGAGAATTTGATTGGATTTACCAGCCCCAACATGTCACGCGAGATGTCATTCGTACTAAGTGAAACGTATTGAACCAGGAAACTGCGTAAAATAATTGCTTTAGCCAGTTATTTTTACTTTCATCATATGATATCCTTCTCCATTTCGTCTGTTCACCGAGCTAGGCAATTTATTTTGCAAACGTTTCATCACCAGCCG
>UZAN01043737.1:19477-31325 GCA_900618425.1 Echinostoma caproni
TGACCTCAGAATATTCCGATAGTTTTTGTTCTGACTCGCCAACAGCGGTGTGACCAAAGGTTGTGCGTCGAGGCTAAAGGACTGCGGGCCGTGGNNGGGCCGTGGCTAAAGCATTGCGGGTTTTGGCTAAAGGAATGTAGGTCAAGGCTAAAGGAATGTGGGTTTTGGCTAAAGGATTACGGGTCGAGGCTAAAGGATTGCGGGTTTCGGCTAAAGCTTGATGGGAAAAGGTGTAAACATTTATATTGTTAGAATTCTAAAGGGCGGTGCCCGGTCGAGGACAACTGTTTATTGCAGATTCCAGTTGGGATATCACTAATTTGGCACACAACACAAAAATCTAGTCAGAAACATACCATCGCAGTTCCTGCTCACACGACGGGTAACGAATGTAGAAACTGATTGTTATTCTTTGAGACCCAGTAATTTGCCCTCGATGATCTTGTTAATTTTGGATCGTCGAAATAAATCACCAACTGTTACCTACTACTCACAAGTGAGTAGTATCTCACATCAATATGAGACCGTAAGCTACTTCACAACAACGACCAGTGATGCTGTGCTCGATGTCAAGCACTTTGGTTGGGAATAGTTAGCAGGTCGATGTTTTTTCGAATTCAAATTCCTTTGTGGTTCATGAGAAAAAATACAAGATCATTTTGTGGCCTGCCGAATGATTTCTGTATCTAAATGTATATGCATCCAAGTGAAAATGAGCTTACAAATATTTGTGACTGAAATGTAAGTAGTTTTGCCGGCGAAAGTTACATAATACAATAAGTTTTAATTATAAAACCACTGTAAGTTGTTTTGTTAAAACGTTTTAAGTGATCTTTTAATTAATTGCGTTTAATTTTGCGTTAGAAAATCAATTAGTGATCGATTTTCTACTTTTGAAATTCATTAATTTTACCTTGTTCAGTAGATCTTTGATCAACCCCGTCCAACTGCCATTTTCCATTTGTACGCCATACTGCATATCAGCCGGAACCAATAAACGATACCTGATAAGGGAACCGAAAGTTTTGAACAAATACGGCAAAGAAAGTCAGGCGATATTCGGAATTTCCCGCATCAAATTATCAACATTGTGCAGAAAACTTTATGAGGTGCAAGAAACAAAACATACATAGTTCGTTCCGCCAGCCTTGTGTATGACATTATTCACTCCACGCTTAATTGTTACGTGGATTTGTTTTCTGTTCTATGATAGATCGAATTTCATAAACTATCTTTGTCAGTTTATGTAGTCGAAGCTGAAGTGATCGCGAAGTTTCGCAACTATCCTTGAAATGCCTGAGAGACGATTTATCCCTGTTTTATACCCGGAAGAAACCAAGTCAGTTTGAGTCAAGAAACGCTTTCTGAACCCAGAGAGTGAATTTTCAGCCATATAAGAACTTGTGCAGTGGATATAAAAAACAAATTATGATCGACAAATAATAATATAAAATATTTTATACTGTAGCAAATGAGAAACAAATTAATATGAGAGTCTTTCCCCGAGGAGAGTGACAATTGTATTACGATTAACCAGTAGCTGAGCCACGTATGGAATTACATTGTTGATATATGTGGAGGTACGTACAAGAAGGAGTTGACTTTTGGAAGGAGTTTGAGGAATCGACACTGTTTTCACTATTTCTCGGTGTACACAGTTCCCTTAATCAAGTTTTATCCTGCCCTTAGAGGTATCACAGGTGTCAAAATGAGGTAAAAAAAAAATGTAACCAAACCAACTTCATCACCTCCATTTTGGCCGGACAAAAGTTGAAGGGACATAGAAAACAAGGTGAAATATTTTTATTTCATATCAGGGATAAATAACGGGGTGCCGTATTATCGGTGTGGAAGGATGCAGGTAATCCGAAATTTAAGAATAAGATTATGTTGAACGAGCAGTTTCCTCATCCTCTAAGCATAAAATTGCAGCTGTGGAACTTTTATAAAGGCGTTGACACGAGCCGACCAGGTGAGGGTGAGACCAAGGTACTGAATATTAACAGATATTTGGAGTTTCTCGATTGTTAACTATAAAATTAGGGAGATTATTTACTAATGTAAGATAATGAAGGACCGGTTTTGAAACTAAATAGAAGGCACACAAGCGAATTGATGGTTAAGTACCTCAAACTAATGCGCGAGCCACACAGTTTTCGCAGGGTAGTCCACATCTCACAAAGGCTTTTGATACCCAAAACAGTCTCAACGTACAATCCGTTCAGGCGTATTACTTCAGCTTTAGTCAAAACCGACGAATCGTTTACCCCTGTTAAGCCTACCGGTCATGTAAGCCGTCTCTTCAGCACGAGGGAGTCGCTTAAGCAGGGTGAGAAAAGCGTATCAGTTCAAATATAATTAGTTTTAACAGGGCAAAATTGGTCATAGCAGAAATTAAGATAATCAGTAACATGTTCTTTGGAAAAAGAGAGTTGATTGTTAGAAAACACGAAAAAGTCAGCAGAAGAAATCAAGTTCCGGAGCCTGGACAAGTTCTGAGGGGAACAATTTCTTTTCCCTGGAGTATAAGAGGTAGGTCGAGTATGAAGGTAATGGTTAGTTTTACAGGATATCTTGGGGTCAAAATGAACGGTCTTGAGCTCAAAAGTGCTAACCAAAGCTTGTTTAATTACAACCAACAAATTGGGACTATTTACGCAAATGCCATCGAGATAAGCTTCATTTCGGGTGGGGAAATTTGCAAGGCTCACCAAACTTAGAGTAGTTCGAGAGGAATTATCAGAACAATCAAAATCCCCAGCGGTAATGCACAAAGACTGGCCAATACAAGTGGTGAATTGTGTTAGTATAGTATTACCAAACCGTGGTACATCAAGGGCAAAGCGAGATTTGCTGAGAAAGCGGGCTTGCAGCGAACGAAGGTACAATTAATTTTGCCGGGTGTTGCACCAAATTCGATCACTTAAAGTGACCAGTCCAGTTTGCGGAACCTCATAATCCGATTGTTCTTGAAGCCATCAAAACCGTCCATCCCAACGGCATTGTCCTCAATGTTTGGGTGTGATCAACTTTCTTGGAATAAAGTGACTGCTACATTCTGCATTATTTTTTATTCTGGACACGATCGATTTTTCCCACGCACGAGCAAACGTCACTTGGAAAAATAAACAGAATCGTTATTCTGTTGATGGAACTTTGCCTTAGCGCAAGTCGCCAGACAGTACGATGCTTGTTATGGTAACATTGACTCCTATTTCTAAGCCGTTTATAACAATTCCTCATGAAATGAGTAGAACCCGAAATACGGATGTCATACGCGGAAACACAAGTCCATTTCTCAATGGGGGAGCTGTCGGACAGTATTTGACCTTGAAACATTGGTGAGTTGATGTAAACGTGCAAAATCGTAAATATTAGTCCAATTGGGCAAACGCACGGCCAGAATCCAAAGGCTTCACCGAATCTTTAGCTGTGCATCAACACCATGTTAAACAGTACTACTTCAACTATATCAAGCAAGATGAGCAACGGGTTAGTATTGTTTGCTTAGCCAGACTGGGTCACTATTGCGAGAACGTACACTTAGTTGGTTGTCGCTAATCAGCACTTTGACTAGACTTAACTTAAGTCTAGTCAAAGTGCTGATTAGCAACCTGGCACCCAAGGTCAAACAAATGCTCTATCAGTAGTCTGGTGGTCACACACAGCTTACTCACAACTAGGTTAGAGTAATCAAAAACCAGCGGTGGATATGTTTTGATGAAAATTGGTGAATAAAATACTTGTGCATTACTCTTGCCTTCTCGAGGCTCGGGGATGGGTGGGTGGTCGAGTAGTTATGTTCACCAGAATGGCAACCTGGAGGTTCTAAGCTCGAATGTCGCCACCACAGTCTGTATTTTTCATTTCTGTAATTAATCAGGCAGCCCTTGTGGATCATATATTTGTATTTACAATAACAAACAAGAAAGTCAAAGAATTGATTATCAAAGCATTCAATTCCGCTTGGTGCTTGTCTACCAGATACCTGGAAGTCTCTCTGGCCTGCATACGCGGACATGTCATTCAACAGTGTCATGCGAAGAGGGTTATTCATCGTTCCAGTGCACGCACATGTGTATGCATTTCAATTCAAAATGCCACGTTAACCGTGCAGGGTTTGGTCAGAAGCACAAACCACTTCAAACCTCACCGACGTTCCCTTCGCCCCGTTCCGGTTAAGGTCAATCTTAAGGAACTTAGTACTTTTTGAGCGGTTCAATGTCAACTCAATGATTTTCAGGCAATTCAATTCCTGATAGATTTTCAACACGTTGGTTCATCGTCACCATTATATTTTGATATGGTAAATTCAATCTTTTGCTGTTGTGTTATTCCCATTTGCGGCCTTTCATCCATCAAGCCATCTCGAAGGTTGTAAATGTCTCCGAAACGATGCACACCAACTTTGGAAGCTTTGAAATCGGGTGTATCAGCTCCACAGCTTTTCGCATAGACTGTTCTTGGAGAACCAAATTCGAACTGAGGAAGTTAGTCTATTGTGTCCACTCAAACCAGGAATATGGCTTCTGGTCGGGAGATGGCCCTGCTGTAGGCAAACATTTCCCATTAGTGTTATTGTTAGTTCTCCACGTGATCACGTGTCTCTTATGCAACAGAATCTGATGCAGTCACATGTCTCTGCAACCATAGACGCTGATTCGCGTAAATGAAGACTGTGTTCGATAGAACGACTTTCAGTGTAAGGATGAGCGGTGTAATGTGTGTTTATTAACAAGCAAACGAACACAGAATGTTAAACGTTGTTGTCAGACACACACTCAAGAGCCCCAAATAAGGACGATCTGCTTGTGCGCGAGTCTTTCATGGATTAGCCTCCTACGCCTTCATAATTAAAACGGTTGTCGTTCTGCTAAATTTAATTCTTAAGTTTGTGACAGTCTACATTTTTCCACACTGGTTGTACTGTTCCCCTATAATTTTACGGCCTAAAGACAAAAGACTTTATCCTCTTTTCCAGATCTCTTAACCTTGCTTTCCGTTGCCGTGGCATTTCCAAGACCGTTTTGGGTAGCTTTATTGCGTAGCAGCATTGTAATTATTTGGCATACTTATCAGTCATATACTGTCAATCAACGACCATTGTCTATATGCTTATCTCAATATATTTCTCATCCCGAATTTAGGATTCCTCGTGCACTTACCACCGACCACGTACCGAAACAGCATCACCTCTTGTTTTTCCTTGTCTTGGTAAACCAAGCAACTGTCACTAGCTTTTTATCACATTCATTTCTATCAATGTTTAACGTTTTATTCACTGCGATTTTTCGAAAGTGCTGAAATTCCACAAAGCTTAACTTGACTGAAACATTTGGATCCCGTAATGAATTTGAACAGGCAAGTCAGAAGACAAACACTGCGAGAGGAATTCCTTTCGTATACTCTCATCGNATTGTGTACAGTGTGTGTGATGCACGTGATTGGTTACAGCCAGGGAAGGCCAAGGGTAAATGTCATACGTTTTTGGATGCTCAGTGTTGGTTTGTTGCGAGCGACTTGACTATTCGGCTCATTTTATTTTGTCAAAAGAATGTTTCAAGCCAGTTCACATAAGCCAGCTGTGAATATCATAGATTAATCTTAATTCAACCGGTTTGTTTTGTGTGATGGAAGTATTTTAATAGGACTACATGATTTCAGCAATAAAGATTATTTAATTCAGAGAACATATTCAGACAAGTGCATTTTTGAAAACATTCCAATTTTTGAAAGTATAATTTCTTCTTAAATTCCTTAACTATCATAAAAATTATGGTGGGTTTTGACAGTCTTTGTTACCTTATTTCTATTGATAAAATTCTCTCTCATTCCGACCCAGATATGTGGCCAAAATGGTTATTTTTATTGTTCAGCACTTTAGGGTGCTTCTGCGGTCGTATCGCAGAGGTGGGATATAAGATGCAAGTGTCGGACAAGTTGGATGTGAATCTGGTCAGCAATGATGCCTAAATCGATCGAGCATGATCGCTTGGTGTTTCAGTGGAGCTGCTTGAGGTATTATAGCTCATGAATTCTGTTACAACATCATTCTACGGAGGTAACCAATGGCTCAAGCGTTGATCGCGCATGATTCACTGGTACTGGCATGGCCCAGCATGACTTTTCAGGGGGAGCTGAACGAGCAACCACACATACATAGACGCATACGCATGATAGCAAGGTAAACAATCAAGATATGTCATTGGGATTGGAGTGTTTGTGACCGAGATGTGTTTCACAATCGTCAACCCCGCGCTCTTCAACCGGAGGTTGAAAAGACTATGCTGCATGGTGGCTTTAAAAATGCATGAGGCTAGCAGCACCGATGAGGTGAATGAGACAGCCCGAGATGATGCTCTGACAACTTGAATTGCAAAAAGTAAAGTTCCCTCCTTCGGGATGAGATAGCGATTTTGCGGCAATTCCATTAGTACCTGTAGCGAGATGGCGCTCATTTCAATGTGCGGATACCCTCGGGTTAAGCAGAGCTGAATGTTACCTGGCACGTCCCCACGTTGTGGATAGGGGGATAACTTCACCGAAGAAGGTTAGCTGTGAATAAGTTGTGGCACACGGCAACAAATAAGTAGTAGCAAACAAACATTGTGGGTACTACCATTATGTGGTGGGTTTCAGGCTGGTCACGTGGCTTCCGTTTAAAAGCCGCATAAGCCCAATGACGGTGTCGGGATAAAGGTCGATGTGACCGGTATTTTTAAAACCAAAGTTACTGAACCCCTCACTTCCGAGACGAGGGATTACTTCCTGCTGCCTTTCAGTTCGCACTTGTTTGTGCAAAGGCTAGGAGTGCACCCTCAAAATAAAAAGACGCCGAGTGACGCTAAGGACCAAACTCCCAAGGAACTTCATGATCATAATCATGATCGTGTTTGAAGCTGGCTTATCCATTCCAAGGAGCCAGTTGCAGTAAAGTAAAAAGGTATTCTAAAGTTTGTCTCATTGATGGTTACTGTAGTACAAGAACTGCACAATTTAAACATAGCGGTTTAATTGAGGTAAACCTATTTCGACATTATAACAAGATTTGACTGTATTTTCCAGAGAGCATATCCAATTTCACTAATACCACCAATCGTCAGAAAAACAAACTATAAACTTGACAACTGTGATGCAACAGTAACAAATTATGCTTAACGGTTTTTTGGGAGGGGGGTGAGTGGTATTAGAACTGTATTTCAATTTTAACTATCCTACATTTCTATGCCAATTACAGCTTTCGGTTAAATGGGGTTAGCTAGCGGCGTGTGTGGAACTCGCACTATGTAAACAAACGAATCGAGAGAAAGCAAATCAAGGAGTATATAAAATTGACTTCAACTCACCGAAAGTTAAACCGCTTGGCCATCAAATCCAACAGATCTATAATGATCCCGGTCGCATTCACCATCTCATTGTCTTGCGTCAAATTATAACTGATCACGTATGGTATTTCCTAGACAACCGGAAATGGCAATATCATAAAGCTTCCGTCACAGTGCAATAAGCTCTGAATCCATGATGAAATGACGTGATGTAAAACACTCTAAACGAACGGACCCATACACCATGAAGTTTCCTAGCGCCACGATTATTAGTGTCAGCCGAATGGCATGAGAACACTTGTTCAGAGGCGAACAATTGTTTTCACTGATTCATCTTCTAGCCTGTACAGATCATGCTTACATATAAGAAAATGATATGTTAAACGAGGATAGACATGTTGTCATTCAAAAATCAAGGTGACTGCTTGACAGGGAAAGCGATGTGGGGTGAGTGATACGAGGTGTTTCAAACCATTAGGTGCCTCATCTCGCGCGATCGAAACACATGCCTCGAATCAAGGTTAGCAGATGAACTAGATCAGATTAAAAACATTCTCCGGGAAAATGAATAGTCTGCAAGGTTCATCGAAAGAAACCTAGAGGAAAGACCAGAACAGGAGCCCGTTCAGGAATCTCCGAAATAGAAGTTGTTTATTAAACTGCCATTTAAAGGAGAGCACTTATCATTTCTGATTGAGAGTTGTTTGGCGCATGCCGTGAGAGGACCCTTTAATGCAGCCAGTTTTTCATACGTATTCATAGGTTCACCAATATTAAGAGCGTCGAATAAATATAGTTTATCTATGCTGGCCTCAGCTACGGTTATCTATTCCTTCAATTGCGTTTGTAACGCGGCCTATGTTGATTGAACGGCGGGACAACTATCTCAACGGATTAAAGAGCACTGACCGTGCTGGCTTCAACACGGTGGAAAAGGTGTCACAGGAAGCATGATTCTCACTTACCTTGAAGATTCCAAGTGGAGGTTGAATCAGCCTTCGGGGTTGTCTATCAAGTACCAAATCACCAATCAAATCACCAATCACCAATCGTTTTGTCTCTGCACTTTAGCCACTGCGGTAGCGATCGGCATTCATTTGTCCACACCCAACCTATGAGTACAAAACAGATTGCCCCGGGTCAATTAACTGCCGATCGCATGGGTGACGTATCACAACCCGATTGCCGTGTCATTACGGTGACCTAGTGGTGTAAACCACGTTGCATCACTCACCCCATATCCGTCTCCCTCCCAACCAATCACTGAGACTTTTGACTGACTGACAATCTATCCTGGTTTAAAAAGTCATTTCCTTTCTATGATCAATGAAAAAGATGAACTTGTCAAATCGTTTTTTGTTGTTGCAGGGATGAGAGCAGCATACCGCTATAATTACGAGCATTTGGTAAATGGGACTTAGACACATCGAACCACTGTGGGTTCGAACACAATCCCGAACACGGTTCACAGTGGTCGCTTGGTATGCTCAGCTTGAACGGGGACAAAAATAGAAATCTTCACGCACACAGACACACACACTTGGTGCAATTTACAATCGGCTCTATTAAAACATAAAACGGTACCAATAATTTATTCAGGTTTTGCATATTTTGCAAAAATCCTCATTCGTGTTTTGATATTTTTAATGTATAGGTCTAATAAAACTGAAGCAAAGAGTCCCTATAAAACACATGTGGGATCGTACAGGCAACAGCATTTATACTGAAGTAATTTTTTTCCAAATAATAATAAACAAGCCTTGGTGAGTCTTTATAGCCGTGGTTTTCCTGATTCGTTTATACACAGCAGATGGAATGGTTCAGAATGGAGTGGACACTCCCATTTCGTCAGTAGTGGCTGACCTAGACCATGATGAAGTAAGAGGTAACTAAAGAGAATGGAACAGTCTTTATTACCAACAAATTAACAGTGATAGTAATTAAGATGCAACGTTTGTGTATACTAATAGTCGATTGGTTTGCCTTTGTTCTTTGGGACTTTTTCGAGCGACCTTGATTTCAAGGTTGACTTTGATTAAAATGGTATTTCTCGAATTAAGTGATTTAGATATCAAACATAGATTATTATTATTATTATGAAAACTTATTTATTGCAATTTCTGCGAGGTGTGAAAGAATTTAATTTCGTTATTCAATAGAATTGCTATAATGGATTATATGTTGAATAAAATAATTCCTCCTAACAAAAAAACGAAATGGCAAGGGTTTATGAAAATAATTCGGGACAATTCTTGAGTCATTCCTATTAAAAAATATTGCGTTTTCATACTTGATAAAGTTTGTGGTTTTCATGTTGATTATTTAATCTTGGCAACCAGGCACGTTCAGTTGACACTTATGCAGCGTAGAAACTACGTAGATCGAAGAAGACAGGATATAAATTATTGTCAAAACTTATGATGAAACCAATTATGAAACAAAGTGTTTAATACTAATTACTTTCCCTCTCTTTTCCTTGTGAATCCTTCTCTTTACTATAGTCATATTTATTGCGTTGTACTGTTATGATTAAGACATGTCAAAAATGAGCTTGTTTGCCAATTTGAGTTCTCATTATGAGCTTCGTAAGACTCTGTTTAAGCATTTGAAAGCAACCAAAGGCCACACTGTACCAAAGGAACTAAATGTTTATTTCAACTTCCGTACGAAACTGGCTTTAGCCAATACTCGTATTCAACTTCTGGATTCTTTTCTGCTGACAAATCAAAAAACCTAAAACAATAATGTAGGTGATAAATACAATGAAACTCAATTTGATCATAAAGAAGATATTTTAGTGCTTCACAACCGGCCAGTACTGTACGTCCGACCGAGTTTCACAGATAGTTACACTGCGGAAAATTGCAGAGATTTAATGTCACAGGTTTGGCTGAACCGGAAAATTTCCCAAAACACCCACTAACCGGAACAATGCCGNCATTGAGAATGGCGTTGCTCAGATTTCGAAATCGATTTGGGAACAAACCAGACACAGAGGCCTGTTTGGCCACATTTACACCGTCCTCAGTCAATTGTATTGATCGATCGTAAATCGCGGTCGAGACGAAACGAGTCCAACCGTGCTCGGATTTATCTGATCCGTAAAAGTGTAATAAACGCCAACGATTGACAACTAATACCTGTATGGAGGGTGCATATACGACAGAATGTTGAGATAAAATCGGGGTTATGCATGTAATAATGATGATCATGCACCTACTCACACGCAAACACTTACAAATTCCATTGCATCTGTTCGCCGAGCTAGGCTATTTGTTTGCAAACATCTCATCACCAGCCGAGGTGACATCTTCATTGCTTGTGAAGTGAGTGTTCTGCTTGTACCCGTTCGTTTATATGTGTTTTTCTCCACTGACTATTTTTGTCCCTTGTTCTCACTATGTTCGACTCTGTTCGCCGTTAAACTGGTACGAGGACGTGAGAGTGGGAGGGAAGGGGGCTGTCCTTCCGCTCTGATTGCGGTTTCGGTCCGTTCTCAGGCCACGGCGTGACCTTTTTTGTTGCATCATTTGATCCTTGAGTTGCACTGACGTGATCTAGTTCGATGCCGCAACAATGTCGCAACAGTTTACCGGCGAATCGAGTCAAAACAGTGAAAACAAGAGACAAAATTAGTCGGTGGAGAAGAACAAATATATAAACGAACGAGTACAAGCATAACGCTTTATAAGCATGGATGATGTCACCCCGGTTGGAATGAACTGATTCCCCCACAGGCAAATAGAAGTAATTTCAAGTGTGGGGCACCGAGCTGGCTCGGATGAAGATTTCAGTAGAATGGAGTCTGACTGTTCGTTCCATTCCAACCCCATTCTTGACCATTAATATGACCGTTGATCAAGTGAGCTTCAGTCGAGAATGAACGAATCCGGGCCCTAATTATCATCTTATCATCTTATCATCTTCAGGTCTCCGAAAGTTTTACTTATCACGGTACAGAGATGCCCCGTTGGTTAGCTCGATCATTCGATTCAACATTTGCGTGTCAGCATGGTGTTGGTGGGGGTGGAGATTGGACCGGATGAGGCCACAGTATTCTCCAAGAAAGCTAAAGAATGTCATACAAAGAGAATGGTACCGGTTTCCCCAAGATATGGCACAGTGATATTACACACGCCTTTCATTCGATGGGTCCGGAGCTCAAACCCCGGACGGGACGGTGGATATGCACTACTGATTAGCTCTAATAAGAGCGAAAATCGAACATAATACTTCCGAGTGTATGGTTGAATCGGTGAAGTGAAGATTGTGCGTGAAAGTAAAGTCCGAATGATAGTCAGTTCAAAGCAATAAATACCATAAAAGGTTTTTATATCCATTGCTCAACTCATGAGAACACTGTCCATTTGCTTTCACTATCTCGTTCGCGCGCGTGCACCATCCCACCAGTTCATTCACTTTTATACGCATAGACACATGCACACCCTCGGACTCTGGGACGCAATTATGTTCATCATCACCATTTGACTACCGCCAAGATGATTCATACTACCGGCAAGGGG
>UZAN01043738.1:0-16584 GCA_900618425.1 Echinostoma caproni
AGGGGGGGGGGGGGGGAGGTTAGAATACACGAAACACATGATACCGGTTTGGCGACTAATGACATCAACACAGGAACAATAAAAAAACAAATAAAGTTTGAAAGCACAAATATTTTCTCTTCTTAATTCTAAACTGGTTGCAAGCTTGATGTTCAAAACATGATAGCTACCCACCATTTCTCGGGAACTTTTAGCACGTTCGAACGAACCCTCCGTTGTATTTATGTCCATCTCCCTCTGTTTTCCTGACTAAGAAAGCAAGGAACATGATCTTATTTTTCGTACTGCGCTGGTTTCGTACCAGTTGGCGCTCGTTGCGAACTAACCATCTGAGGGTAGTTCCACATTAGCACGCAGTATGCATTTGTACAGACGGTCTAAACTCCGATTCCGTAGGACACGGAATCAAAAGTGAAACTGAACGGGACGGTGCAGTGTGTGTGAGTCATTAACATTCAATTAATGGGAGGACGGACAGGCACATGCGCCGGCAGTTGTAGAAATGTAACAATCGATCAATCGATCGATAATCAAATACTTGGCCACAAAAAAGGTGCGTTTGGATCTCTGTGGCCTCAGAATTACCGTAATTAGTTTACTTTCAATCAAAAATGGGGTTAGTTGACTTACTTAACGAAGATAAATATATTGTGCATCGTGAACGTGTCACTCACAACTAAGTACCGCCCTATTGTTCCAGATCTGCCGAATCCATTGAGGTTTGAACTCAAAAAGGTGAAAGTGTAAAGCCGGCACACAACATACGTTTAGCCGGTTCAGACTGAACCTTAGTAACTGGCGTTGTCGGAAAACCGAGTGACCCATTACTCATGTTTCAATGTCATTCCAGCAAACAGTGATGGACTGCTTCCCGCGTCATCAACAGTATACCAGAAGTTTTTACCTTACAGCATTTGGCTTGAGTGATCTGTTTCACTTAGCAAACAAGAACTCATTTTGCGTCGTCACTGTGGCACTTGCTACTGTTGCATTATTTCGTATTCCAGTTTGCAACGAATAGTTGAATGGGAATTCGCTCTCTCTCTCTCTCTATCCACGATCTAGTTAGGATTGAAAGAAGCATTGAATAATTGGTGTGTTTGTGTTGTTTTGCTCGAAAAGCTTANCTTAAAAGGCAGAAGGCATGACATAGTTGAACACATGATCACGGAAATATTCAGCCCGTTTTCGCTCATATCTCACAATTTCGTCCTTTGGGGTGTGAACATTAGTCAGTTCATATAAGAAAAGGTTTGACCATGCATAAATGAACACAATTCAGTAGGCATTGTAACTCAAATCGTCTGAAGATTTATAACTGATGTTATAAAAGTAAAACAAACCGTTTATAGTTTCTTGAGGTACTCGAGCATATGACTTGGGCAGCTAGTCTATGTCGATCGACTCTCTCTCTCTTGGTGGATGTGTTTGTGTGAGCACAATTCGACTAAACGCTTCTGTGAAGTGGCCAAACATCATTCGTGTTCGACAACTTATTTTCAATAAAGCAAACTACTGACATGTATACAGTAGGTTAATTTTAACTTGGGTAGACATCAACAGCCTTCCCCGCTCCCCCACCCCCCACCCCCCACAGCCACACACAGTTCGGACCCGAGTTACTCGACATTTTCGTGTAGACGAGCGATGGTAACAAAAGGCTAGTCTGTCTCTTTCCCTCGGGAATTGGTACCGTCGTAAGACAATCGATTCACCTCTTCGTTGCCACTTTCTGAAAAGCCACTAAACTACCAGTCTTGGATTCGCAAGGTGTAGCTGTGTGCTGTTGTTGATCCCCTGGGATTTGATATCTGTGGTCCAGCTTAGCCACAGTGATCAGACATTCCAATATGATCGACATCCGGGCGGACCACTCGCCTATTTACGGAACACTTTGTGTGCGCCCGCGTATGTGTGCCTATGTGCGTCCGAAGTGGCAGAAAAGGCCAATAAGAAATTCTAGTTTCGCTTAGATACAAATCACATTTCAGTTGAAGTGTTTTCCTCCTCAGCGGACTTTGGCTGGAACATCGAGGAAGTCGGAAGAAGATTTGCGGTGTCCACAAATCAATTGAAAACGAGGAATGTATATATATAAGAACCTTTGTTGCCCAGTGCTTCAATAATCCCAAGTCTACTTACTGGCCTCTTCAAGCCGAAGTAGTCCAGGTGAGCCCGCAATCGAAGTTAGTTCCCGAGCAAATGAATTCGAGCATGTGACGTGAGCTGCATCGGATCGGATTGCATCGCATCGCGTTGTATCACCCTATTGTTCCTTGGCGGCTAATCAGTGGAGCAATCAGCACTGGTCCGATGAATGAGAGGACACCTGTGGTGATTTCGATTATTTTTAGAAGCTAAGTTCTGGGCATAAACCCGTCAATGGAACACTGAGGAGAGAAGAGGAAACGGGGGGGAGGAAAGGGGGGAAGGAGGAAGGGAAAGAACAAAACGAGTACTTGGGGTGGAAGTGGGTTCATTCGAAGGGACCGCCATCTAACGTCTTTGGGTGTTGTTAAAACAACTATTGCGAAACTACCAGATGGATCACATGATTCTGTTCTCCGATTAAGTGAACAGACCACCGCATTAGTTGTATATCCCCATGATGTTCCATATTACAATCGCGAGATTCCCAACTCAGCTGGTTTCGGTAAGCAATCATTTTGCGTCATCAAACTGTACCTTTCTGTGCGAACGAACAATGCATATGTAGAAGAGGGTGTAGAAGTTCCTGGGCTGATATGAGTGTAAACATGAAACATCTGTTATCGACCAGTTTGATTTAGTAAAACACAAACAGATGCCCGACACCGATTTCTGTTTGGTCCTGAGTACAAATCCCGATGGTTTTATGACTTGCATATAAAAACTGTCGGAGTTAAAACGTCCATCTTGTTATCGGAAATTTAAAAGTAATATGTAAAACAACTCACAAATTTTAATTTCAGTCACTAATTCTATTGAGCCAGACAATTTATCGCACATGTATGTCACAATCAAACTCCTCATAAGGTATTCCATTGACGGTGGCGGACAGTTTTACCGCATTCTGTGCCCGACTGGGAATTACATAATTTAATCGATTCAGCCACGGCAAATTCGAATGGTTCAGGTGAATTTTAAATACTGGATTTAGAGCATATGGTACTAAGAGTTCCGTATCGGTAGGAATTCCTCTAGTTTCATAAATACATTAGGATTCTAATAATTTTATTCCTCTTGCAGGTTCGATTAAAGATCTCCAGGTGTATTTTAGCGATGAGAGCTGTATGGTGTAACTCAATAGTTCATTATTGTGTACTTCAAGTGTTTCAGCTAGAAAATCANAAAATCATCACCCATCTCACTGATATCGCTGGTCTTTGTTTAACCACGGTCTCTTGATCGAAAGTTGATTCTACTTTTGGTCCTTATGAAATAACAGTTTATTGTGACAAAACCATCCTTATCAATACTAAAATCTAAGTGGGACAGGAGGGATGATCGTCTGATCCATTATAAACACTAGAAATATTGTGGATAAATCGGGCGGATCAAGTATGGAAAGTAAACTTATGATCATTTCCGCAATCAGTCAATTCGAATTCAAGAAAATAGGTTCGGAGTGAGGAACAGGAGGGAATCATCCTGAGTGAGGATTACACACCAAGTGGTTCAAACAACATGACTTGCTCACGTGTTGGCCCTAATCACATGGTCTCATAATGAACAAAACATCTCATCTGTCGAGTTAGGCTCCCCCTCCCAACCTCCCTTCTCTTTCTGTGATGCCCTACCGCTCATCCATTCACCCTCCTACCGGCTTGCCGTCTTTCGCTACATCTCCTTGGTCGAGGTGTTTACGAGATGTAGTCCGATGTTTATTTCTTGTCTGTATATGGTTATGACCTCCAAAGGATTCTCACTTTCGCCAAGTTATTCTTTCACCCGGGCACACACATGGTCGTCAATCCCCATTCGAACCTATCCGTAGTCGAAAAACTGGGATTTTTCTCTTTCACGCCCTTGTGTGCTGAGCACCACTTGAAAGGCACAAGCGTGAGTGCTTGTCACAGCGGCCCTTGTTGTTGTTTTCTTTAAGGGATTTTGTGGTGGTGGTCGTCGTGGTCGTGATGATGATGATGATGATGTGTTGGGCGACGGCGGAGCGTGTTTTCGTTGCTATTTTGCCACGGGGCATGATGGCGTGTGTCGAACAAACTTGTTTCGCAAGGACTACTACTCATCTTCGTGTCTGTGTGTGTGCTGGTGTGCAAGCTTGCACATCCCCGAGCGAACAAACGATTGTACACGCACAGACGTACTTACTGACGCATGCATGCACGCTCGCATGCGCGCAAACATCATTTGGGGATGAAGGAAGTGTATGATGTTAGTTTCACACTCAGTTCTCAGTGTGACTGAAATCGTCCGAGGAAAGTTGGTTAACTTGAGCAGTGAGAAGGATCGTGTAAACAGTCATAATAACCGTCAGGTTTGCAGCAAAGAAAATGTGAACGGGATAATGGACGAGCATAGTTTGACTGTTTCAACTTTTTTTAGTATCACCAATAGTACATATTCACCTACCTCGGTGAGAATCGAACCCTGCAGTTCACTGAGAGAGTGAATGCTCTACTTGGTTGGCATCTGCTCAAACTGTTTCAGCTTGCCCATAGATATGATATAACATAAGGTATCCTTGCAAGCTCTTTTATTTAAACATCAATTCCCCGCGATGGTGACGATAGCAGTGGCTCAGTTTATTCAGCTACACAGCTGTTAAACAAGTAGTAGTACGCTTGCGTCCTCCTTTACAGACCCAGGGATCGAATCCCCGTGGCCATGGAACAGGTGTGGAAACTGTTTAATACAGCCGTTCATGGACACATTCTGGTAGATCAGTGCACTATTTTTCATTGGAAACATTCTCATTTAAATCTACAACTTCTTGGGCTAAAGAAAGCTTCAATTCGCTGGAATCTGTTGTAAGTTGTTTTTGTTGTCCTTGTTGTCGTCATTGTCGTTGTTGTTGTCATAATAATATGGGAACGCTAAACTGATCCGTAACGCATCCTAGTCTTCGTTGCTGCCTTCCTCGCAAGGCCTACTCTAAGGCCCTACTTTATCTTCATTTCTAATTTCCGCATACGTTTCTTCTATGCGTATTTCCTCATCTATCCTATCTAGTCTACCTTCTCAGCAAACATATGGATGATGTGACCTTGTCTACTCAAGTTCATCATCTCAGAGCTGGTATGACAAAAATTTTGTATGGTTTTAACAACTGAACCTTGGAATGAACCCAAACAATTGTTAAATCATCATTGTCTCCCTTTTGAACGATAGTAGATAAAATGAACATCCCAAATGTCAGTCCTCCTTATCTACCTTGAATGATCAGAGGGATAAACAGCAACCATGTCAAATACCGATAACCTCACCTTTTTCTGATCACGTCAAAAACGTAGTCTTAAATGTCAGAAAGCTTACGTTTTATTTTTGTGCATCTTAGATCATTTCTATCCCTATTCATCTCCTGAGGCGTTTTGTTTGCGTTTGTGTTTTTTCCCTATTGGCTGTATTGGTCTCCTATTATCTTCCCCGGTCTACATATTTATCTAGATCCCTTAGTTCCCTATTGGTATGTAGCCTCCTCCCTCATCAGGACCTGTTACAGTACATTGTCGTCCGTTAGTAGTGTACCATTTTCTCGGAAGATCTTATTTGAATAATTTCTTACCTTAAATCCTGACCATAGTCGATACCTTTTTTTCCTAACCACCCATTCTCGTTATAAACACATGGAGGCTAACAGGCGTTTCGTTGTTCCCTGATTAGCTAGAATTATCACAAACTCAGAACTCGTTGCCTGTGGTCTATGCAAGATGTTAGACTAAACTGATCATTGTTGCCACAGTATACCAGAGACTTCCTGTTGTTGTTGTTGCTGTTCATTTATGCGGCACTTTCTGTACTGTATATTCCATCTTTTGACACAGTGGTTCTGTGATTTCTGAATATTCACCAAATCGGGTGTATAAAGCAACTTACTGACTTGACTTGCTTATGCAGTGGTTCTTTGAAAGAACTTGCAAGTTTATACAGTGAGTAATACCTTCACTAATCTGTGATCCGGCTTCATGGTTGCACGAGTCAACATAAGATCTCGAGAAGCTGAGGATACAAATCAGTACGATGACGGGGATGGGGGAGAACGAATACTGCGGTGATAAAAAGTAAACGGATACCATCGGATGGAGAGGGAATTTCCCTTATTGGTCGGAACTCATTTTTCAAACCTTGGTTGAAGAGCGATGTCCAAACCAAGATCAAAATAGGGACGCTTTATATTATGCTTGAAGATAGATGTCTCGGTTACCCAGAAGAAGAGCTTTAATTGGAATGAGCTTTGAGGAACCGGAACTGTGGAGATGTTGTCTAAACCAAAAACAAAAGAGGAAGTTCGACATGCCCTTGAATCCATCGGTATCGAGTCGTATGACGGCGGAGCTGCTTTCCATTCAAGTTGTATGACAGTGATAGGGTTTGAACCAGGAACCCTGAGGCCCAAGTCATGCATAAATGATGGTGCAGCAAATCTTTTGACCCCTACCACAATTACATCCATGTTTGTGGTCAAGTGGTAAAGGCCATCAAAATAGTGACCCGGAAGTCCCGGGTTCGCACAGCTTCCCCTCCGTACATCTTCCCCATTTCTGTTTTTTCAAGTAGCCTTTTTATGGCCGCGACCTTCTTCCTGAAAGATGGCTGTACAGTTATATATTTATTACATTAAAAGAAAGTAAAAATACATTTTAATATCATTATAAAAATAAATACGTGCCAATCAATGGGTAGGATCAACAAGGAAGTAGTTTGTTACTTCAGCAAAGCTCGCTCGCGTTATTCTTCGTCTCAATCAGAATCATGTGAAGAATACAAGTTATGTTGCCCCCATGAAGAATTGCCCGGTGGCTGTCAGTCGCCGTCTTGCAATCTGTGAACAACTTCAGCTTGCTTCCAATGCGTTGATATTAGGGGTCTTGAGCCGACTATTGACCAGAAGCAGATTGTGTATGTGACCGATTAGGGGATCACACAGACACACATCGACCCTCGTGATTCCAATTCGATTCCAATTAGTTGCAGTTTGCACAGCAGGGTGCCCATTGGGGAACCCACACGCAGCGCAAGCGCACGCACACGCGCTATTTAGATGACCAATACTCGCACAAAACTGCTTCTTCGTGGGGGCACGAAGAAATCTGAACGAAGAAAAGAGAACAGTCCGGGAATAGAGGCTGTAACGTGGGGGGCTAGAAGCAATGATAGTGGTGGTGTTGAATCACGGTAAACACTTTCTTCCTTGCCAGTCTGTGTGCGCTTGCGCGCCAGCTCGGGAAACTGCCTGCGCAACGCTGTTGAGAGGGCATGTCCCAGCGACTGTGACTGAGATGGATCATCCGGAACCAAACAGTTTGTATGTGTGCATCTACTTTCGTGATCGATGTGGAGAATACAAGCATCTTCTCGCAGTGTCTGTCTGTCCCTCATTCCACTTATCTGTTTTCTGGTGTTTTGATTGCTTCAGTTACATCAGTAGGAAACTGCCACCCTCCCTGGGGGCAGAATATTTCTGTCAGTCCTTCTCATGAAATGCACATGTTCCAAACCCCAACAGGGCTCTTGACTGGACGAGGCCGGAGGGGGTAAGAAATGTTTGAAGATCACTAGACCATTAGACTATCAACAAAAAGGTTTAAACAAATCAGTATCTGAAATTCAACAAACTACCGGATACGTGCTTTGGGGTTTTGACTCCAATTTAATGTACTTCACAGAGGGAAGTCGAATTCTGGTTTATCATCGATGAACTATCACCTGTGTATGTACACTAATGGTATTGGTTTATCAGCATAAAGAAAATCTATGCTCGTTAGCATCACCTGAATGGGGTGCATATCAAAACAACACGCACACTACAACAACTTCTCACTTCGTCTAACCATAGTTCTGCACGGAATGCGAGAAGTCCGTCTGAACCGAAGAGGAAAATGGCACCAAAGAGTTGAGCTATTTCAAATGACGATTGTTCATTTCATTATTAATAAGGGTATAAAAATTGAATATTTGTCGGTCATATTTCTGCTTGCTACCACTACTACTACTACTACTACTACTACTACTACTACTACTAATAATAATAATAATAATAATAAGAATATGAATAATAATGGCATACTACCTATAGAGAGTAAGGAAACAGCTGTTAATTTTTAAAGAGAACACATAACACAACGGTCGTCTATATTCTCGTTTTAACAAAAATTTCTGTTTCTCCTTTGCGAATTCTTCTGTTCATGGGATTCCGGTTTCGATCCTTAATGTCACATGAAACCTGTCCCATTTGGGAGACAAACAAAGAGACATGTGCAGTTGTTAGTGGTTGGTTTAGCCTACCCCGATAAATTGCATGTGGTATTTCACCGGGAAACGTGCTTTGATTGCAACTGAAAGATACCACCACGGAGTTTGGTTGAACAAAACGACAACATTAAAACCGACAAGCTCCACTTGCGCGTCGGAACTTGAGCTCAAGTTGGCTGTTTTTCATCCAAACAATGGACTAACAATGGACTGGCAGTTATAGCACTGATCTCTTCACATTCAAATTACCCGTCCAACTTACAGAGGCATATGGCATCCACCAATTAACATGTTAGCTGACTGCCCAGAAAGGTTTTCCTTAGAATTCACCAGAGTCCACCGAATGAGCTTCTAAGACAAGTTTCATTGTGCAAATGGTTGTTTTGGCAGATTTTGAAGTTGTTATGTCGATTGTGAAAAGTTCAGTAGCTTCGGTGGGATTTGAACCCACGCATGGACGCCGCCTACACTTTGTATGCGCACGCTCCACCAGCTGAGCTACGAGGCCACGCCGATAGCACTGATCTTTTCACATTCTAATTGGATGGGTATATTCGAATGTGAAAAGATCAGTGCTATCGGCGTGGCCTCGTAGCTCAGCTGGTAGGGCGTGCGCATACAAAGCGTAGGCGGTATCCACGCGTGAGTTCGAAGCCCATCGAGGCTACCAAACTTTTCACAATCGACATAACAGTTCCTTAGTTGTCATGAACACTGATAATAATGACGGATATCTCATGAGAATACAGACATGCTTTTTACCATTTATCAGACTGGTGATATTCTGCGCTGTAATGTTCACCCAGTTGACATACACAGTGCCGAATTCGGTTCACTTTTTTCACCCATTTTAGACTGTTCGTCGGAACGAAACGAACATTGATCACGTGTGCCGCGTGCCAACGACCAATCCACGCACAAGATCTAGTGATGCGTGCACTACACGCCATTTATCATTACACTTGCTTTACCTGCCGTCAATGTCATCGATTGCTCCAACCGGGCGAGCATTTCGTCCTGAGGCACGGACAACTAATGTGTAATCATTTGGCTTGTCAAGCCCGTGAGCCGAGGGATCAATCGAGTTTCGAACCCAATTCCATGTCAAATCCCCGATCGACCGAATCCAATTCACATGACTCGAGCGCAACTGGCGAGCCGACCACTCCGCATTCATTTCCGTTCCGGCCATTTGAACAGTCGGAAGAATTGGTGTTGTTGTCGTCGTCATCGGTAGATAAAACCGTATCCCCAAACGAGTCCGATTACGCCAAACGCGATGTGTCGGGATCGAATTTGGGTCAAGATGTTGTTGCACAGATGATTGTGACTTCGGTGTGTGAACAATTTGCGGGTTTTCCCAAACAGACTCAGATGGACGAGGATAATGAAATCGAATCCGGTAGTCCAAATCGAACCTCTCATTCTAATGGTTTTCCCCGTCTTGTATCAACGAATCGTTTTATGTGTGACTTGAACATCAACCCCTTGTATCGTTCTGGTGATCTAATAGAGCCGGAAAATGAAATTCGAACGGACAGTAATACAATGAATCGTCTAGATCTGTCATCAGTCCCACTTCCCTTTCCACAATCCACGTCACCCACACCAGGGGTGTACGGTCTCTTAGCTGAAAACGACTTCACACCAACTGTGATCTATCCCCATTTGAATCGTTCTCCGAAAATGACTCCGCTTCCTCCCGGCGATGTTGGTTCGATGAATCCAAACCCGCTGTTATCTCAAATTCAAAACCGTCTCTGCCCAATTCGAGGGATGAGTCAAGGTGGAGTGTGTGAAGACCTAGCCAAACTGGTCAGTTATTCATCCTTTTTGCCTACGACTGGCGTTTCACCAATTCCGTCCAGTCCACGAATTGGCACAGCCAATTCCCTGCTCAAATTGATTGAGCCGGGCACTTCTATGCTGTATGGACCGAACGGAGTGATCACCGGTCATAGTATCCCGGGTCCAGGACCACTTCTGTTAGCCCAATCGGCACAGAAGAGAAATCGCAAGAGGCGCACGGGTTTGCACCAAACATTTGGTAAGTAGCATACACTTCGATAGTTACGATTCGGCATGATCGGCATGGAGCACACACATGCCACAAAATGTTGGAATACATGACTAGTCCTGTTGTGAGCATTTACAAGCAAGATATATAGCATTTTCCCCCATGTGTGAAAGATTTATAGCACAACTCATTGCGAAAAATTACTCCATTTGGGCTGCTCCCGGCAGTGTGATGAAAGGCTGTAGCAGTAAACCATTTGGATAGGAAAGATTTATTGATTGATCAGGAGAAATAGCTACCCAAGACCAGGAGCTTGGGGTGATGTAGCCCGCCACCACCATCCGACTGTGGTGGTGGTGAGCAGCTTCGCTATCCACCGGGTAGATACAACGCTTATCTTAATAGGGCCTTATGTGATCCACCACATCAAGTCACTGGGTTCAGTCTGCCGGTTATCGTGAGAGAATCGTAGGCGAGAATGAGTTTTATCCTATCTCATACTCAGCAAACAATAATGTGCAATAAAAATATTGATGAGAGGTCTGCATAGATGCCAGCTGAAACTTTAAGGACACATGTGCATCAATAATAGAGTCTTGGTCCGAAACGATTGGGTAGTATACATACTGCTGTTTAAAATTACCCTTTAAATGCGGCGATACCAGACAGCGAGTAATCATGCAAACATCCTCCAGTTGATTTGTTTCTGCTAGCTTTGATCACACATTGGGTTTATATCGTTTTAAAGTGTTTTACAGGAGTACATTTGCTAAAAGTTACTGTGCAAAGCACACCTTGTGATGCAATCGAATTAGTCTGATGTACTTCTCCTGCCATCTTTGCTGTTATGGACTTTGAGATGTGAGAAATGTTATTTGAAGCCCAGCGAAAACCAATTAATTCTGTTTTTCGGGCTGTAATGGAGGATTTATATCCAAAAAAGTGCAAGCCCAAAGTCACGTGAACTGGAAGGCTAAGAAGGGACTGAAGAGCTATTTTTTATTTTGTCGAGCCTCATCAGAAGTACGAATTAGTCGACCCATTGGAGGACCGCGTACCTGGAACCACAGATATATCAAACATAAACATAATACCCACTGAACCAACGAGTGGCAGTTGATCAAACTGTTTCACTTTGTCCGGAGACAATAGAGAGAATTCCACCTTTGCGAGCTAGTAACCACACTCAGCACCAGCCGTTTTAACTGCATATAACTCAACCGTGGCGTGTTCTGATATATATATATATATGTTTACAAAACCCCCTCGAACGACATCATCTCAAGCTAATGCTTCTAAAGTGTCGACTGGAAGTCCAGCGTCAATCTTTTGACGTCAGAGTGTGCACCATCTGGAATGCTCTCCCATCTCACGTCGTTTGTGCGCCAACTGTCGAATCATTCAAACTCAGACTTGATAAAACAACAAGAAACACAAACTAGTTGAAGAACATATCATTTATTATCTCCTATCCGGAACTATATGCGACTTTTGTCATTTTTTGCCGCAATATGATTTAATTGTGAAATTATCCTTTGGGGTAAGAGAAGCTTAAGCATGTAAGCAATTCCCATACTAAGACTTTGACCTTGACTTTAGCCAGTTCCCCTAACCAAAAATAAGTCTTTTTTATCCACATGATTTACTACTACTTACTCACATCATTTTGTGGAGCGCAGTCGATAAGAAGTGATTATTCGCAGTGCCCAGTGCAATAAGCACGTCCCCTAGAAGATAAATGCACTATACCTTATCGATCTAACTCATGATTTAATAACAGGACGTGCCGTTATTTCTCGTCATTCGTTTCTTACCCACGACCACTCTTCCTAATTCACTTAAAAAAGGAAACAAATCTGCTCTACTCATAGTGTCATGGCTGTCTTATTATATTGAAAAAACATTAAACAGCGTTTTTTCTTGATCATGTTTCAACAGTTGACTCCATAGTCCAGATCATTTCTTCTCCAAGAGTTGCAATCATTTGTTTCTCTCCAGAATGTACTGTGTTGCCTGGAAGACTCTCTTTCTCGACGCGAGCAATGGAGCAAAGTTAGCGGCACGTTCGTTATACCTTTAATAAACGACTCAGAAGTCTTGCGAAAAGCTCTTCTTTTAGCCATGGTTTTTCACTCTAGAATACTGATCTCCCGTCAAATTCTGCATATTCTCTCTCCCCTTAGGTGTACTCATGATGTCAGTTCAGATCACAGGATCACGTCGTACTCAGTCATGTTAGTATTTCGGATAATCTTGCTCAAACTCGTAGCTGTTCTATGAGTTTGGGCGCAATTCCTCTAATCTGCATGGAAATGTTTGTGATAACCGACAAAGAGCAGTGGACAGCTGTTTCGTCCTGAGTGCTTGGTGCCTCTTAACAATAGAATGGGCTAGTCCAAGCTTACCACCGGAAAATCAGCATATTTCGAAATATTAAGCACATGAGATCAATGCAACGATCAAATAAAAACATAGTTCAGACTGTTTTGAAGTTGGCAGAAAGAAACATCTTTACTGAAAGGACATTCAATCACCACATCGTCGGTTTATTTTTACACAATGAAGTAGGTTGGAACAGGCAGGTTGTTTGTGTATAAGAATAAAAGAATGGAGACAGAATGGTGCCCTGAAAAACACCAGAGATAACAGAAAAAGAGAACGAAGGTCTATCATTGCATGAAGCCAATTGTGTTCTGAAAGAGCAGTAGTTTAGAAGAATGTTTAACATGTGATTTCTTAATCTGCACTCAGCAAGACGTTAGAGAACCATGTAACGGGCAAGCGAACCAACGACGCTGGCATAATCAGAGAAAATAAGGCGAACAGTTCCAGTACTCCTATCTAAAACTGAGGTCACAGAATGGACAACATACGCGACAGCGTCAGCAGTTGAAAGGACTCGTTTATAAGGTAGTCAACCGGTTCAACAGCACTCTTTCAAAGACTTTCACCAGGGCTGAGGTACAGACAATCGGTCGATACTTTGAAGATCCTTTCTTGGGACTGGGTCTTATCCGGACAGCCCTCCAGTAATCTGGCATTGTTCCGGAGGACATAAACTAGTTGAACAACTCGACAGTGGGCGCTGCAAAGTGTTCCCCACCAATTTTCAATAAAATGGGAGCTAATGAGTCCGGTTCACGGGTCTTGTTAGACTTAATTTGCTTCAAAACTTTGAAAACCCCAGTAGGAGGAAAAGGGTTGATGATTTTAGGGAAATTGAGGCGGACAGTAGATAATTGGAACCAGAGGAGACAAAAAAATTGTCGATTTAGTTGTTCTGCGTCAAAAATAGGAGCTCCCACGTGTGCCACAGAGTTGCTTCAACGCCAACAACATCTCGTGACATATCTGGGTGCCCGGAATGATCTCGACATACACCCGATTCAACCGCTGAATCTCTACCTTCATGGCAATCGATAGTCGTTTAGCATCATAGCGCCTGCCGTTCATAAATCACTTTTTCTTGTCACGGCGAAAACGCTTTAGAAGAACTAATGAAAAGCTCTCAGTACAGATATCTGCAATCCCAATGGGGTAACAAAGATTGAAACAGAAATTAAGAGTTGTTTGTATTTGGAAGAATTATTGGAATGGGGGAAAACAGCAAAATCCTGGAGTCTACTTAGATTACTGGGTACAATTCTTCTTTCGTATTGTCCGGGATGCTACCTTTACTTGTTGGCGATGATACCGTGGATTTTATGGTGTCAAAGAATTAAACAGTGGTCAGACGTACTAATGGAGGCTCATTTTTTAATAAACAAGACTTATCTGATATTTACAAAAATGCCGTCAAGCTGGGCCTCCACACGAGTGGGAAAGTGCCTAAGATTAACTAAATCTAAAGTCCTCAAGTCTGTCACGAATTTTGTCGATAAAGAGTCGGAAAACATTCGGATATCAGAAATGGGCGTGTCAGGGGCAATGTAGATGTTTGCTAGTATGACAAGATGAAATTTACTAAGAAAATGGGGTTTATATTGAACGGCAATGCAGTTGAATTTTCCGGTATCAAAATACTATATACATCCTATATACACGGCGAATTCACTTTTGAAATTGAGTCAGATGCTCCTCTTCTCACGTGAAGGAAGTAATCAGGTTGTAAATAATTCGAAACGCGTCATAACCCCGGAGGCTAGTGCTGAAATGAGCGGGTTCTGTGCCCCCCCCCAACAAGCTCGCAAAGATGGATTGTGCTATATCGTGTAAATGGAAAATGCCCAGTGGCCGAATGGGTAGCAAGCTTACGTTCTATCTGTGAGTTCCCGGGTTCGATCCCCAGTAAGGTCAATGGATTCGCACTGCTGATGTGACCCAACCAGGTCGAAACAACTGTCCGGCGCTTCCCAGCTTTTCAGTTCACCTTTAATTTGCTATATACACGACAAATTCACCTTTGAAAATGAGTTGTTACACCACATACGGTTGACAAAGATAACTACTCCACTACCTATTTTATTGAAGTTCATAATCCGATTACTTCGATAGATGTCAAATCCATCAAGCTGAATACCTCCGCACTCCATTTCAGAATACAACCAACCTTCCTGGAGCACAATAATTCAAACGTTGTTGTACAATTTTTCACGTATCGTACTCTTAACTATATCAATTTTTCCCCCGAAGTGAGCGGATATTACTGAAAATAATAACAGAACAGCCAGTCTGTTGATGGAATGCCACCTAGAAGCGACCCTGCAACCAACACGATGTCTCATCTGCAGTCATTGTCCCCTCTTTCTCAATTGCCTGCAGTGGTTTTTCACACAATATGCAAAACACGAAAGTTGGTGTTCACGCGTGATAAAACGCAAGGTCAAAAATGAGAGGCCGTAGGATAGCATTTGACCTTGAAAACTGAATGAATTGATTCGATAGAGTTTGTAGAGAAGATAATGCAGTTTTCCACTGTAAGATCAAGAAAATATCAGATGGTAGTATGGGCACGGTCGAATTTGCAAGGCTCCACTTAAATCTCGCTTTGTATACGGCAGCATATACCATTGGATAGTTCACGCGCTGCACATAAGTACGACAGGACTGATTGTGTGCACAATTTAACACTGCCAAGACAGCGAGGATGTGACTGACAGATTATTTTGTACACACAAACAAGGATTTCACGAACCTGAGAAGCCGGGGACTGTTGTGTGATTTAGCGGTGCTGAACATGTGGTTCTGTCATGTTCTTAGCGCAAAGATGAACTGTCAAACGATGTAGACTCCTGTGTTATTTGTCGTCATTCAAACTAGGTTAATCCCATTCACTTGTAGTTTTTCCTCCGGAAGCGATTTCGAAAAATCACGCGGAAATTTTCCAGACCATATACGATCTCTATAAAATTGAACACGAGATCGTTCAACCATTGATGTGCACCGCAATTTGAGCAAACGATCAAGCACCCGCGTAGTAGAGACAGGGAGTCTTCCGTTTAGAAATCTTAAGCACTGAGTCCCGTTTTCCCATTTCATCAATACAGGAAGAAGACAAATGTCACGATATAGTAATATTTCGTCTAATCTTCTCAATCGCTAACTCAAAACAAACGAGCACATATATAACACATGGGGTTGATCAATTATGGTGAACGAGCGTGTAAAGCAGACAAAGATTACCAAATATATGTAAAAGTAGAAGGTCAGTTACATGGTAGGCGGACTGATTATACCACAAACTTTTGTGTGCATAATGTCGAGTGACGTAATCGAATAACCAGTGCTTCACTTATTGCCAAAAGTTTAGTATTGTGATCATTTAATAGTGGTTTAAAAGAAGAATTGGGGTCCATTGGGTGTCTGATTGTTTTTGGTAGTTAATGACAGACAAATATCGTTTTGAACTGTGAAGTGATCGGTAGCCTCAGTGGATTTCAAACTCACACATGGATATCGTTTCCTTTTTTACAGTGCGTACTCTATCAACCCATTTACAACAACGGAACTGGAGCACTGATCTTTCACATTTTTATCACACAAACAACCTACAGAGGAATATGGAATCCACCGATTCACGTGAACTATCCACCCAGACAGGTTTTCCTTCAAACCTACCTAATGAATTAAAACGACTGCGTTTTCTGTTCATACTGTATTATTTGGTGGATAATAGAAGTGTGTGCTGTACAAAAACGTAGTGTCAATGTGTGGAT
>UZAN01043738.1:16593-34908 GCA_900618425.1 Echinostoma caproni
CCCCCCCCCCCCGCGCTCTCCACCCGACGCTACCAACCTCTTCACAACTCAGACAGGGTATTGTTAACGACCCTATTGGTGGAGCTGCAGTCAAGCTTTCCTTGGCATAACGCATGTAACCTAGCACTTCTCTCTTTAAATTGATCTCCAATGGATCTGTTCAACACATTGTTACGTAAACAAAATAACTCTATATCTGTCCAGATTTGTAAGCTTGGGTAATATCGCACTAAGCAATCCGCCATTTCCTGTTTAGTTTGCAACCTCTACCCAACATATGTTGTCTCCCGTCGTTTTCCTGGATTGCTCAGACCGAACCACAAAGTATCGCATAGCGGTTTGACACCGATCAGCTCTGAGTCGGCTGTTCGTTTCATGGTGTTATTTGGTCAGTTATATCATCTTCAAATTGTGACTGCCGGTCCCGCTATATCGATTTCACGTATGCCATTCTAGAAATAATTTGCATAGAAACTTTCCAGTCTTCTACTTAGGCCATATAATTTCAATTGCGAAACCGTGTGTTGTGTGCTTCTTTTGTTTTGAAGTTATTCGACTTCTGTTCCTTATTCAATCAAATGCGTGTAACGGACATGTAAAGGCTAGCTCCTCAGAAAAGTCACTTTAATATTGTGATAGAATGCACTTCAGTGGTTGGGCTGCAATGCCAACTCGGGTGACCGATTGTATACCATCATTCTAAAAAGATGCCCATAAAAACCGGTTTTCGTGAAAAATTGCAAAAGTAACCCTTTACCTCAAGTTTCTTTCATCATATTTACCCTTTCTTTTCGTCCATCCAATCCTCTTCCCCTCGCCTCGCCTCGTCCCGCCCGGCCCGGCCCCGCCCCGCCCCGCCTCTCTCTCTCTCTCTCTCTCTCTCCCTCTCACTCACGCACGCACGCACACATGCTTCCCTGTCCCAACGCGATAGATGGTGTGTGCGTGACCAGTCCAAACGGCTATTGCGTGGGATTATCACAACGACAAAAACGAATGCGGACCTCATTCAAGCACCATCAGTTGCGCGCGATGAAAGCATACTTCAATATGAATCACAATCCAGATGTGAAAGATCTCAAGGTGCTAACGGAGAAAACCGGACTGTCAAAACGTGTGCTACAGGTACCGCCTACCGAACGCATTCAGTCTATTTATTCAAGTGTTAGTTGGTCGGCATGACGCATTTATCATAATTCCAAGGTAGTGTGTGTGCAAGTATGTGTCACATTCTACCAAAATTAGTCAGTGCCACATCCCGATCGAATTGGGTTTGTAGATATTGTGTTTGGAATGCACCCATTTGATGCAGCACGTATCAATCTTTTCATTAACTCTCCGAAATCTAGTTAGTGATCTCACGATACAAACATACATGTACATCCAGATTTAAGGTGCTGTCCATGATTGTTCTGTTTCAAGGTTCGCAGACAGAGACGTTTCAATTAGGACTGTGATTCGTCTGAATGGGTACCTCTTTGTTGCACGACTAATATCCGCCTTGGCAATAAGATTTTACACAATCCTAGTGGAATTGATATAACTAAATATTCACATTTTCTGAGTGTATTTCTCTAAGTCTTGGGCCATTTGGTCCGGTTGACAACTTGATCACAAGCTGTGCTCCCATTTGTTTATTCTCTTAGTTTGACAGTTAACCGAATCGAACGCTACTCAAGCGTGTCTGTCCAATTCTCCGCCTTGACTTCCATCGCGTACATATCCATTTGGATTGTGAATCCGTTTCATGTTTTTTCTCTCTCTTCATTTCATATTCATCTAATATTTGCACTTTGCGCATCGATCAGTTGCGAGGTAAACGAGAGAATCGTATTTGTGTGAGACTATATAGGAGGACCATATGGGAAAGATTCAGATCAAGGGCTTTTCACGACCCGTGTTTGAAAACAGTCCTTTTCGAATTTGAAGTGCTATAATCACTTATTATCGTCTGCAACATTACTCAGTCAGATTAATCAGTCGCCCTTATGAGTACGGTATTGAATTTTTCTTTGAAAATGAATTCATTCTGAACAAACAATAAATAAGTCGTGATCATTAGATATGATGAGTTACTTATTCCAGGGCTTCGATTTCTAGGTGCCACGCACCCAAAATGTTAGAAGCTGTTGAAATTTATATTTGTTCAATCTACTGTTTGTGCGACGTAAGGAAATAATGCACACATAGTATACACCAATCAGCGATCAAGTGAGGATGATGGTCATCAACATGTCAATTTGTGTTGCATTCTCTACAGTAGTTCGGGTAGTGCCACTTCCTTGTCTCCTACCAAGCACCAATTAGTCACTTCCTCCGTCCGAAAAACTTTTATTCAATGAAAGGTTTTAACAATAAACATCACTCATTGCATATCGATCAAAGCAATTTTGATGAACATTTGGTGTGAGGAATGAAATATGACACAGACTACAGAAAATTTTCGAAAGTATGGTACAATTGTTATCACTAATCTTTTAGAAACCGTCACAAATTCACAGTCCCCTCTGAACCTGATTACGAATCCCTACGAGTGACTCCAGTTCCCGAGATTATTGTGAAGGTACATCTTACAATATCTTTATTCAACTTATGCAAATTCATATTACGCTGAAGCGTGTGGAGAATTCGAGGTAAGTGTAGGAGGAGTTAAGGATTTGTCATAGATCAACCCGTATCGGTTGCGATGACAGACGAAATGAGTCAGTTTACTTCATATCACATTGATCCAGCTTGCTGGTATTTTTCTTTGAGTGTGAGGGGTCGATTACCTGTTTAACTGTGTTGTGATTTGGCGTAACTCATAAAACATTGTCACAGTTTCTCAGTTCTTTTGTTTTGGTTTTGATGGGTGTCAAAGTATATTATTCCTTCACTTAAGTGATGATAATATACTAGTTGAACAAAAGAGAAATGCATACAGTTATTGCTTTCTTTATCAAATTTATCGAGCCTCAGTGTCTGTTCACGTTCTGATATTTTCCTCAGGTCTGGTTCCAGAATGCTCGAGCCAAATATCGCCGCAGTCTGCTTCGACAGGATGGACCAAACTCAAGTAATAGTACAAATGTGAACAGCAGCAACAACAACACCAACAGTAATGCCACCACCACCACCACCACCAACAATAATAATAACAACATTAACTTGATGTCCACCACTATCTCGGTCATAAACACCACAACTACGGCAAGCAATATCACAAGCAATGTGACCAATATAACTGCGAACGGAATGACCACATCATCCACAGGCAGTACGTCTGATCTTGCCCTTTTATCGAACAACTCACTATCGGATTGCGATAGCAAGTCGTCGCATTTCGATATGACAGAAGTCGGGAGTCATTTGTCACCAAAATCTCTCTATCCACACAACCACTCATTTATGACTGACGAGGGGACGGATTCCGCAATGGATTTGTTGGCTGAAATACGACGACCGCAAATGACTGTGAAAACGGACGATTCAGCGGGCATTTACGGTTTGGGACTGGTTGCCAGCCCCCCTTTGCCCATCGGATCCGCTTTGCCCTCGACATTCGAGGTTCAACGATCCCGAACACCAACGACAACATTCACTTTTATTTCATCGGGTTGCAGACAACGAGATTTGTGTACTCTTGGCAGTATTCATGGTTAGATCTTTTCTTCAGTCTTGACCGATCCTGTACAGCGCGACTGATTCCGGCAAGCACACATTCAGAGAGACAGACTTGTCAAAAAACCTCCCAATCTCTTTCACCCCATCTCACCACCACCCTCCCCCCCCCTCCAGACAACACATCTAAACGTGACCTGAGAGACCCCTACCGCTGAACTCCACCTCACTCAGTCAGGCATGTTTGCGGGACTACCTGGGCCAAATAACCTTGTTCTGCCTTCACACCCTATTTCATTTTGTACTATAGGAATGCAACAAATTTGTACCGAAAATGACTTGTACAGAATTATCATTATCATCATTATCTTTATTTATTTTTTGTCTTTCTCTCTATCCATTGTGACAAATGTGTCATGAAGAGTCAAAATGGGACTTGGCACAAAACTCATCTGAGGTAGGTGGGTGGGTGGGTGTGTAAAGAATTCCAATCCGCTGTTCGTGGCAAGTAGAAAACGCCTCGGTTGATTGACTGAGTGGTGATCGGGAGTCAATTCTCGGCCATACTATGTTATTCGTGTTCACCGAACCTGCTGAAAGACTCGAAACCGCTTACCGAGGACGTCAGATCTCAACTGTGGATAGCTCCAGTTGATTTTATACACTTTGGGAAATTTATCTTTACGTTAACTCCTTTTCATTTGGTTTACTTTTTTTGAAAACAATGCACTCTTTCGAGTCTAGTCGTCCTTTCAGTATCGACTGCAGCTGTTCAATCAAATAATCAACGTTACTTGACATTGCAGTATCTTTTGCGCTCATACCTCACATACTTAGTTCCGTTTTTCATGAATAAATGATTGGAAATCAGGGAGTCAAAAAGATCACTGGATTGTGCTGCTCATCTCGTAGTGAATAAGTTAAAATTAGGAATTAAAATCAATACTGTATTCATTCGTAACCAGTTTAACTAGTTTTTTCATTTCAATACAGTATTGAGCATTTTGGATTGAGCAGAGAAACTTCATTTGGAAAGATGTATGTTCATTGAAACCCGAGGTTTTGCAACCGTGACTCTTCATAGAGGAAGTTGTAATGGTAATCTATTCCGGATCCAGTCTGAAGTAGAACTAAGTCCGAACTCGCACATTGTATCTGCTGTGCATTTGTATGGAACTTGCATATCATATATAAATATAAATATATATCATATTATGTTATACCACGCACTTTGAAATGAATACTGTTCCGATTTTCTAATGCTAAAATGGACTGAAGGACAGTGTATTAAATCTAAAGCTAACGGTAAAATTTGTAGCTTGACATAGAATGTGAGTAGATAAATGCACGAGTTTCGCTGTTTGCGACACTGAGCTTTATCTCTCTCTGTTTCTAACTACTGATGAAGCCGACAACGGAATCCGCGAACTGGACGACCTATATACCCCGGTCCGCTAGTCAGGGGTTCCATTACATCATGTGGGTCCGAGTTTGACCACCACTGGCCTACCTGAATCTACCTCGAAAAATATCCATCTGTCTGATGAAATAGGTAAATTATGCCTCAGAAATTGTAATCTCTGGAGGTGAGGCACTTACGTAGGTGCGCGACCGCGGTTGAATTAAAACTCTGCGCTTGTCCGATTATCCTACCAGTGTCGTAGATTGTGGTGTAGATTCCGGTGTTTCAATATAATAATATTCCGTTTTGATCGTTCCCGTAACGACGATGTGTTTGCACCGTACGGTAACGTATTGCGTGTTCCGTGCAGACAGGAAGAATAGTGTGACTGTTCACATCTCACTGAATGTTTGGGTTGTTCATAATGGTTTGATTTTTTCGGTTGTCATTCTGTTGCTACAGCCCCGCCCCTCTCATGAAGTGCTTGTATACTAACGGTTCCTTGCTGTTCCGTCAGTCCGTGTTGTTCTGTTCACCTCGCATTGCCTCATGTAGCCGAGACTATGAACTGGGGGACATCCTGCTACACATTTTGTTGAACTGTGCTCAGCTTAGGGAGACTGAAGTGCATTTGTATCAGCTGAGTTTTATGGCAGCACATGCAGTGTTTCCAATTGGAAAACTACCGAGGGTTTCATGTGTTGGTATCACGTTCCACAGTGATCACTTGAGGATCAGGTTGGTTTCAAACATATTTGAAGCTCTATTGATCATATTTTTATTTCTTTTTTAAATTTTTTTATTTTTACCCCTGGTCAAATTTTCAGTAGAAAAACGGTAAAGAGCTATAGTGATTGAAACTAAAATAAGTTCTAAAAACAGCGTAACTTTATCTTCACATTCATAGTGCGTTGTATCCAAAATAATAAAGAGGGAACGGCTTTGTTACGCGAACTGAAATCACCCTAAATAATAACTATCCCGACCGAGTAATCTGAATTGAGGCTACATCCTTCGTGGATAAAATCCGTATGATTGAGAAAAAGGATGGCACGTGAATTAAAGTATCTCGTTTTGCATGTTTTTGGCAATGAAGCACAAAAAAGACTTGGGACAGTTGGTTTTTCACACACAAACATATCTGTTCTGTGTGGCTTGCCGAAAACACGAACCTGGTTCCCATACTATCCAACCTCCATGTACCAAACTAGCTAGATGTGTTCAAACTAGTTCAAAACCTAAACAGAGCACTATTACAGTACGGGAATATCAGCATAATTTTATGATCTTTACCCGGTTTCAATCAGATAAAATAATGTTTTCTTTCGATATGGCTTCTTTCTACATTCCTTTAAAAGAGATAACGGACATCATTTGGCACTTTATTTCACAAAATGCTATTCTAATTTTCTTCTCACTGGAGATTGTGAAATTTCTTTTCTTTATTTTATATTGAACATACTGATTGCCATTTCCAACAAAAGTCACTCAGACAAGGTCATGGAGGTGGGGGTGGGGGAGGGGGTTATGCAACAGCATTTTTATTTCCATTCCAGCTGACGTTTTGATGAATCTGTTGGGGATCATTCTGGCTGCCACGATTGAATGAACTTTAAGGTAGAAAATCATGCGATCATTGCAAACATGAACCAAAAATAAAAAAGAGGTATTTTTTAAAATGAAGTGAACCGAGCGGTGGAATTTACCCAGAATATCCAAATGTAACCAAAATTACAAAGTGTACCAAGCAGTTCCAAGCCGATTTTTGCAAAAATCAGCTTCCACCTGAACGCTTTCTGATGCGAGCCTGTTTCAAATAGCTAGTGTAAATTCCTCCCCGTTGAAGTCGCTTATACGCACCTTCGTCTACACACCGTTCGCATCACGTCATTTCAGTTAGGCTATGCAAATCAGATCAGTAGCTACATTGGTTTTCTGTTTCTTACCCCATCTACACGGAAACTGGCTGAAAGCAACGCCATGCGCTGAAATTGTTGCTTTGTCGATTCAACTTAGTTTGGTGTTCCTCGTCCATGTGACGCAATCGCCCGTTTCCGCCTCTATTCTGTTTGATTGCAGTACCTTTGCATGATACCCGTGTCTATCAGACCACACGTATTAACAACCGTAGTCTTAGGTGGACCTTTCAGATGCCATGTTCATATAGCAGGTGGATGAAAATTATGGTAATCTTACCGAACCAACGGATTGGTGGATCATATCAGCTTTTACTGGGATTCGAGCGGTCATTAATTGAGCATTCTCACGGTTTACCACGTCAGAAAACCACGGAAACCAACTGAAGTTATCAACTTGTGGGCATGTAATCGTTGCGATAGATCTGTAGTCGACCTAGTGCTTCAAATGCCCTGATACGGTCGAGAGTGGATAGATTAGGTTGTGACCGGTCGCCTTTCCCTTGAACCTCAGGAAACACTCCTAAACAAATGAACGTCTCAAATATGCCCTACAGAAGATGATCTAATCAGTTACATCACGCGGGTCTTAACAAAGGTATTTTCGTACCAAAATGAGGACTCAAAGTCAACATCGGGGCTATACTTGGGTCACTGAACCACTGGTTGTTCACCAATGGGAGTTTGTTAACAATCCTGATTCCAAATCAACCAAGAAGAGGTGTACAAACAGCAACTGCACATACCTAGTTGTGACAGCGGTCATCGGCTTGATTGGACACCTCGGACACCCCGCCGAAAGAACGCATGATCGGATAACCTGGACGTCGGTCCCAAATTGATTTCAGTTTTAATACATCGCCTCGCTGCCTTGCGAATTATACTTAAGCTAACCGAGTGCTCAGGTTGCGAATTCCCAAAGAAAATTTGCCTGATTTGGTCTGGGCAACTTGGCAATACTCTATCTACTAATAAGTCATAGATTGGTTTCATATTTATAAAGACTAATGTAACGCCATTTGTTTTTGGTAAACGGTCAGAATTATAACAAGTGTAAAATATAAGTGTCATAATTAGAATAGCACCACAGTAAAATAACTGTTGACTTCTGTAAAACTAATTCTGGCTGAAAGTTATCAATAAAAAGGAATAACCTGACGCACTGAATACTGTGATCATGAAAACGTATCACATTCGTGACATAATCATGTACTCATGATTGTAAGGTTCTCGGCCGTCCTTGGCTGCGATAACCTGATACATCACCATTCAAAACCATATCCTTGGGCTAGCGTGCTCCGTGATTTCATATCGCGGCACACATTATTGTGCCATATCCATCACCCTTGCATGTACGATTAGCCGCAGCGGACTAAATCGCCTATAAGCTCAGGATAAATTTTGGAATAGTTATGAATACACGATCGCCACATATTGTACAAAGTTTCCCAATATCAGTCATTTGTTTTTGTATTTTAACGGATATGAATGAGATAGTTGTTACAAAGATTGTTTACTGGGATCACTGGCAGCTGGTTCACAAATTAAGTGTAGAGGCCGTGAAGTGAGCAACAGACTCCACGATGGGGTTTAGTCTGGGAAATTGCCCTCAGAGATGCAAAATAGATATTTTTGGGTTGAATATATGTTGAAATTGTACACACAACAATAACAATAATAATAATAATCAGTAGGTTCACTACAGCTATATAATTAGAGCAGCTACACATGGAATCCACCATCCGAGATGTCGTAGGACACCGAAGACTGTCCAGTTCACGCAAATTCCTCCTAATAGCCCGGATCTCAATGTGATCGAAAATCTGTTTTCCGTTTTGAAGAGGGAGGTCAATGTGCTACCTATGCATTGGAATTTGCAGGCAAAAGTGCGCTAAGTAATGGAAAACAAAATAGAAAATGACTTCATAACAAAGTTGGTGAATTCCATGCCGAAGAGACTCGAAAAAGTCCTAAAGAACAAAGGCAGACCAATCGACTATTAGTGTACATAAACTTTACATGTTAATTATAATCAGTGTTAACTTGTTGTAAATAAAGACTGTTTCGTTTCCTTTAGTTATTTGTTAACTCATCATGGTCTAAGCCAATCACTACTGACAAAATGGGAGTGTCCGCTACATTCTGAACCACTCCATCGGCTGAGTATAAACGAATCAGGAAAATCAATGCTATAAAGACTCACCAAGGTTTGTTTATTATTATTTAGAAAAAAATTTACCCTAATATAAATTCTGTTGCTTATACGAACCCACAGGTGTTTCACAGGGACCCGTTGCTTCAAATTCGATTAGACCTGTATGTGTTTAAAATACTACTTATACACAGTGTGAGTAGTATTTCATCACACACCCCAACGAAAAACACTGTGCATGAAGTGATCAATAGAATCTGTCGTCTTAGATTGTGAATGTGCCTATATCCAGTAGCACTCTTCCGTTTTTAGTATTCGTGCCCGAAATTGGGCATGCGTTTGCTACGATGAGGTGCCAAAATGATGGTTTCTCCGAATCATCCTTTTAGTTCATTTTGATGTACGTGCCCGATATCGCTCAGCCCTTGAACTTTGTACACTGCGTGACGTCCTTCTATTGCTGTGTATCAAACTTCCTTCTTTGGAAATAGCTTTCCTGAGCCTGGGTTGCTGACAAAGTACCCAAAATATTGCAATACCTCAGATCCTACCGAGAGCACATTTGCTTTCCGCATAATTTTTACGCCGGACTTGCTCTTCTTGTTGTCTTGTGAATTCCTCAAATTTGTGCGGGCATTCAGTCTTACCTGTTGAAGCTGTTGAGGTAGCATGTAATGTCATGACTACGTGTCCACACGGACGTCCATTAGCAACTTCGGAGACTTCCCGTTTATCAGCTTAAACGGTATATATCTCTTATTTGCCAGCAGTAGAGAGTAATATAGTTTTCCAGTTACCTTCTTCCACTATCCATCATTTCTTGATAGTTCTGCTATTTGCTTCAGCGAGGCTGACAATATATACGTGATAGGCTGTCTTGTGTATTCCTTTGGTCTCTAACTTGCGAAATTCTTCTTTTTCAAAGTATGATCTTTGGTCCATAACTGTGGTCTGTGAGACGCATCATACTTCATCACCACAGTGCTTATTGTATCGGGTTTTGTTTTGCTGCTCCAAATGTTTCGATTCACCACGTAAAGTGCTCCTTTATATGATTAATCTACTGGTTTTCCTACGGAGTTGTTGGAACCGGGACCGTGAGAACAGTCGATGACCCTGGCATTGACTGTTTAGAATGGTTCTCATTTTTCTCAAGCTAGCACATGATTGCCTACACATCATTCTACATGTTTTCCTAATACGCTAGCTTCCGAAATAAATCTTCCGTCTCCTTCGCTTGCTGGCTTTTTTATTCAGTCTGTTAAGTAACTGTTTCGGAATCACCAAAACTGGGCAACCTCTCCCAGGCTTTGTATCATGAAAATTCATATGGGGTTGGAATAAAGCTGTTTACACACGGACCTCCGTCATTTTAGTGTAACATTTCGGTATCAAATGGCCCTGTATTACTGCCTTAATCACTTGACTGAGATGCTAGTCTTTGCAAAGCTCCTTCCACCATCAGCATGCCGAAGTTCGGAGGAATCGTTTTCATCCAGTCAGCATAAAATATCCCCATACAGTTTTCGGTGCCTACAATACGATTTGTGGTAAAATCGGGCCTATTGGGCTAGCTTTCCCCTCGGGTCCTTAGATGTCTTAATCCACTCTACTGGCTCGTGGAAAGTTTCTACATGAAACATTTGGCTCAGAGGGTACGATTGCCACTTATCAGTGCTCACACTTTTGCAGGAAGTGCTTTTGATTGGTAGAATATTTTGGTTCCGTTAGGTTAAGGATTCTGCCGGTATATTCAATCATTTCTTGAGTGTGCCTCTCACTCTGAGGTCGTTAGCGTCCATCCAGACTGTGAAGCGCACTCAGATCACCGGCAACTTCGGTGTCGAGTGAGGTTTGGTCATGATCCTCTGAAGTTTATCAAAGGCTTGCTGGGCTTTTTGTGTCCGTCGGAATCGATATTCTTTCTTGAGTGATGCAGTTAATGATTCTGCAATAGCCGTAAAACCTAGAAATCGTCTCAGCAATCGTTCGGAGATTGGATATGCAAACTCATTTTGATGCAAACTTTTTCGTTTTGAACTTTTTGATCAAGTAAGATGATTGTCGGCTTCCTGACCTGCGACTTGGACGCAGAAGCCGTATGGGTCATTCCGGCCTGAGAACACTTGAGAGAGCACTGCCCAAGTGGCTAAAATGTCAGCAATGTGGTTGTGGTTGTAGTCTTCGTACTAAAGGTGAACACCACCGTCCTTTTGGTGCCCTTCGGGGAGGGATATTATTCCTAATTTTGTCACAAGTCGTCCAAAGTTTAGACCGACCATGGTCCCCAAACTGCTAAAAGCATCTGCTTTCACTATTCTATGGTTTATTTCCTAACACTGATTGTCCGTTTGGATATTCTGCTCAGTTTCAACCTGCACCCGTCAATTGTCTTCACAGATGTACTACCGAGCTTCTGGTGACTTAGATAATTGGAGCCTTCCCAAAGACACTGCAGGTCTCGCATCGATCAAGCATAATTCTCTTCGACTCCGAATCTCAAGATATACGTAGATTACGCCTCGATCAATAGCGTCCATATTCGCATTGTCAGAAGAGAATGATGCATAACTGAATCAACTGCTAACTCAAAGAGCGATTGTGCTGTGCATTGAGCAGGTTTATCCTCCAGTGCCCGGCTTACCATGATGGAAACAAATTCCTAGAGATCCCCAGCAGTAGTTTGATCTGAGGACCACAACGTAGTTAGTTTCTGTAGTGTTAACGTAACTCTGTCTGACCGCTGGCGTTTGGGTCTTTCAAATGTCTGCACAGCTGCAAAATTTGGTAACCCCCCTCCAAGCTTCGGCCAGTATTATTACGTGCATGGTAAGTTTGGTTTTGACTACCATCACATTCTCTCGAGGATTATCCGACACACTGTCTGAAGCGACCGAGGAACAATCACGAAAATCATGGAAACACGTGTTTGGTCAGAATACCGCTAAACTTTAGCTGAGATTATGATACTGAACTGTTTTATTCAATCCATGACCCAGAGCTCATGCAGATGAAAGCTAAGAGCCCTCCTCAATAGAATAAATGAATTATATGAACAATTCATCGTGTAGATGAGGCATGAGCTGAAGTTCTGGGAAGCTGGGCCGTTGTTCTAATGTGGTTGAGTCTCATCAGCAGTGCGAATCCATCGACCCGACTGAGGATCGAACCTAGAACCTCACAGGTAGGATGCAAGCATAATACCCAGTCGACCACCAGGAAGCTAATACTGTTTTTTAAATTTAAAATGGATTGCAATAAATCGCGCATGTTCAAAATGTAAACAAGTGCCAATTATTGTTTTGGATGGAACGTTACACCTCAGGAATCAAAACCTTAGTTTAACTTGTTTTTTTAAAGAAAACACCTCACTGGATCTTCTGTCACCACTAATAGCGCATCAACCACAGACGATAATTGACTGCGCTCCCCCCCCCCCTATCGGTCCCAATGGTATAACGACTACATTCACACACTCTCTTCCCAATTCAGATGCGGTCCTGTTTTCAGTCCACATGTCACGTGTCTCGTGGACCAACACCGGGTGGCCAGCATTCACATGTGACATCAAATTGTGACGGCCAAAAAGAGAGAAACAGCAGCCGGTAGTTAGCATATCTTTTGGCACTTTTTAACACCGCAATCCATCCCACCCCACTCTGTTTTCCCGCGCTGGCCTATCCACGGCGCAAAACAGGTAGTGTTCAAAACCACCTGACGAAAGGAAAGATACAAGAGCAGGCCCGGGGCCGGTGGTAGTGACCACAATGTTATTCACTGCTCACGTTTTGAAATTAATTGGCTTCTGGTCAGTTAATGCCCTGTGTATGTGTGAATCTGCAAACGCGTTAGGGCATTCCAAAGGTGAAGGCTAGCATTCCAAATGAACGTGTGTGTGTGTGTGTGTGCGTGTGTGTTGAGTTGCCTACGGAACGGACCAGGTATACATGACCTTCGTGAATTTACTTCTATTGGTGGCAGTTGCCGCACTTAACCAGATGCTTTTGGAGTCCTAGTTATTCTGGTGTCTTATGCTAGCATTNNTCATTCTTCCCCGTGTTGGACAACAGTTTCTGATTGTTTTCTCCTATTGTGAATACTACTCAAATCAAACTTAATAAAGTCCGAACTATGCCTTATGGGAGACTGAGAGTACCGATGATTGGAATGAACGTCACGCCGAATGAACCGTTGATCAGTCAGTTCGCATTTGGGTTGCCGTGCCTGACACAAGTATGGTATTGGCTACTACTTTTTGCGGCTAATTTCATGCTTTTTCCCATATGTGAGAGTAGGCTGATATCACGAATAATTTTGTGAGGAACCTCAGGAACTTAGCACAGAGTGGTCTTTTTCTTTCAGTCTCCTCCCTCCCCCCTCTCCCCAAATTGCCACCCGGATGGCAACCGGACAATAGTGACAGGATAGATTTACACACACAAATCACTATGCTTTCTACCAGCCATTACAGTATTTTGTAGCAAACAGGTGACTTACTAGACAAAGCGCCTTCAATTCGTCATAAGTCGTTCATGGTCGTCTCGGATAATCTATTCAGTGAAGCCACGCCCCCGCAATCCTGATTGGTCGTCTATACCATTTCAATCGTTAAATTGCTAAAATATCTCCACATTGCCAAAGTCAAACTACGGAATCTTAAAAACGAATTACACATTACAGAGATCAAATTAATTTGCAAATAGTGAAATAGTGGCTTGTCCAACCGGTACCGAATGAAAGGCAAAGTACCTTGATATCGGCAATGTGTAATTTGATTTTAATAAATGTTTCGTTTAGTTTTGGGTTGAAAAAGTCTAGATGACGGTGGACCTGAAGCAGCTCACTGATGCACGTCACGGGTTATAGGAGGCACTCAGATTGGGGGACTTGTCAGACTGGTACATGAGGGAGGTGGCAGAGCTGAAGCATAATAATAATAGTAGTCATACTAATAATAATAAACGATTTTACTCCTTTTTATTTATTGCGCATACAAATATACAGTCAACTTTCATGAAGTTTACCAGGGGAGATGCAGAGGATGAGCAAGAAAAGTGGCGGTAGCGGGAATCGAACTCAAAATATCCACTTGATCACCACCAACTAGGTGGTGGGATTAGTCATGTATACAACAAACGAAGAGTGAACTAAAATCTGGGAGATACTGTGCAACTGTTTCAATCTGTTTGGGTTTCATCAGCAGTGCGAATCTATCGCCCCAATTGAAAATGTCACAGGTATGACGGAAGCAAACCACTATTGGTCGTTTTGAACATATACGATTCAGCACAATCCATCTTTGCATCACCCCTTGTGCATCTCAGCACCAGGGTTGTCTCGGTTTGAAACATTCCGAATCCGACTACTTGGAGCACAATGGAAGTGGAGGATATGGTACTACTTTATGGTGTATGGAGAAAATGAAAATGGTCTGATCAGATGCCCGGTGAGCAGTTGGGTAGTATATCTGTGATCTACCTGTGAGGCTCTGTGTTCAATTCTGAGTGTACCAAACTGGAACGGAAATGCTCACATCAAAGCAAGAAGAAAAGAAGACATGGATCAATGTCTTCAGACATCGATCAGTCTGCGAGGAGTCTCTGAAGCTCCGAAAAAAATTGTTCTCGGATTTCACGATCGCTTTTTATTCTAACCTTGGCGAGCTCCTAATTACCGATAAGATTTACAGGCGATCGAAAAATCGTGGTGGCGGTTAAAACTGAAAGTTTAATTACTGAACTGAATAGAGCCATGATTGTAATAAATATAGTATTTTGAGTTTAATAATAATGAAGCTACCATTCACCAATAATGGTCGATAGGGATCGATTTCAAATCTGGACTTCATGGGTCAGTCTACTTGCTTTTATCGTAGTCCCGTCATCGTATCTATTTAGTTTATTAATGTTGCGTGTAATGGAAATTTCACATGAGAGTAAACATAAATATTGCTTGTGATTTCGAGTGTTATTACACAGGGGTAGGCTTGACCTACTCCACAGTTGCAACAAGTGCTCACGAGTTTATCTCTTGGAGGTGGGTCTTCACGGGCTCCTAGTGGATTTCAGCATGCAGGACACAGGACCCCAATAGTTGGTGAACAACTCGTTTTCAAACAACATTCCAGTTGACCCTCCCGGGTCAGCAGAGAATGTGTCGAGCCTGGGGTATTCGGGAATTAGGATGGGGAGAAAAACAGGCTTCAATCAGTGCTGTTCATACGCATGTTCAGCCTTTTGCCTTCACACATGTAAGAGGATCGGGACTGCGGAGATGCAGCGTGATGTCAATCTCCAGATTCCGAGCATATAAACGAATCAGACAAACATGTTGGACGTAAACAGCACAACCTAGTCATTCGTATATAAATGGCACACTCGCTCACTTTATCCCAAGATGTACGTTACCGAAATTTTTTGGGGGCCTGGAAATGCACTTGACGAAGCCATGCTGAGGAAAACTAACGAAGAGCTATTGATTGAAATGTGATCAAAAGTTTTGCAAGTGCATATCTGCGAGGTACAAGCTGTCAGTGGGTTTCTGATCAGATGTGCTGCACTCGACCAGTTCAGTGTACAAAAGTAGATTTGAGGATCAGACAGTGGAAGCTCAGAGGTTACAATGGGCGATATTCGTCTTAATTATATAAAATCACATGATTTCCTAATCGCAGGTGGAATATCGTTTCTATTAGTTAGTCTGTCTTTTAGAGAGAATAGAGATGTTGGATGCTGAAAAGATTCGATTCGGGATTTGCTAGTTTGTTCACACGACTAAAGCGGCCAAATTAAGAATAAAGGTAGAATAATTCGTATTCTACAAGCATCACAGAAGTAGATGTTTTTTCTCAGATATTCGAAATATGTTCAGGACGGTCGTATGTTATTGATAAATGATAATCATTGCGCTGAATTGGAGACAGGATGATATTTTTTCATTTCGAGCAATAGACCAGACAAACGGATGACAGAACGACACACACGTTTGACAGGAGCAGCTGAAGAAGAATGTTGAACGTGCGCGCAGTCTCGGCACTGCACAATTTAGTGCTCTGTGACTCGAAATGGAATCCGAATCCGATAGGAAACTTGCATTCAGAGAGAGAGAGAAAAAACTTCAGACCAGTTTGGGCTGGAAACCGATCAAGATACCTGGCCGCCTTCAAGCACTCTACTTTCCCATTTGCTGTCACATTACGCCTCCTCTCCCTTCCTGATTCTCGACCGTCCCCAGATTATTTGTGTGTTTGTGTGCCTAGAATTGCTGACAAATTTTCTTTTTCAATTAATCTGGATGATAAAAATAAGCTACAACTGAATAACTGAAGAAAGTTTCTCAAGAAGCGCCTGACCGGCTGGAGAGCAATCCCCTGTCCAATTGAGTACCCACACATAAATCATCCGAAAAAGGACTATCAAGTATGACGATTGGTAACAACCACGAATTCGGTTATATGCTCCCTCTAGGAAGTTTGTGCGGAGGTTCGACAACTACTCGCTGTTAATTCAGCTTGATCACATTTGATGGTAAAAAGCAACATGAAATCATGCCACTGATTCAGGTGTGGACGGCCCAAAAAGAGCTCGTCTGGATAAATAATCTCGGGAACATAAATAAGAAAATTCAGAACAAGGGATCAGCTAGTCAAATGTTTTCATTCTGCACTTTGTTCAAAGTCCAACCAAAGTTATAATTATCACTGTTCGTCCAAATATTATCGCTATTGTTCCTCAGGGTACACAGACAATATTTCTGTATTCCCAGTTTTTGTTGGATCCTTGTTCTTCCACACACACACAGTGGTAAATCTCCACCACTATCACAACCATCACCCTTTTGCTTTGTTACACCTCAAACTGACCTCAAACATTCTTCTTCAATGTTGTATGTATGTCTATATGTGTGTATCTGTGTCTTCGATTGATCCACCAATCTCCCATTCACGATGAAGCCTCAACAGCAGCCAGACAGTCAAGGCGATTTGGTCTAGTTTCGGATTGTCTAAGCGCATCAGAAATAGGGGTTTCGAATGAGGTCAGATTGCAGTACGCGTCCGAAATCGACCACACAACACCATTTGGATGCAGCTGTTGCAAGCAAGTCTATGCATGCTGGTGGTGATGGGGGCATTACATCTGTCCACGCGCAGAAGAACCAGGAATTGGGGGTGCGATTCAGGTAAAGGGGGTGTGGCACGGACAAAAATCACCTGTATTGTCAGTATCCTCCACTAGGTCATGTTGAGATGTGTGTCCCCGTGTGCCTGATAGGGACGGCGAAGATGTACGACTGACATCCACAATGTACACACACACACGCGCGCACAAAATCGTTACTGTCCCCATAAAGTCCGACTGTAATTTCAATAGCTTGTGAAAACAATAAATTACAATACCGATGGTAAACTTCATCTGCTCGTTCGAAGAATGGGAATAATAACAGAAAAATACACCAATGGTGACAACGATAGATGTTTATAAACTACCACAGATTATGGTAAACTAAAGGCTTCTTATGCTATATTGAATTTTGATTTGGAACCACAACTGTGTCCTGACCATTTATATGTTAGAATGACAACGAGAGAAGTATGCAAATACACACACTGACGAAGGTCCTATTATCAAGTGGATAAATGACGTCGAATAACGCGATGAAGATACATACCACACAAACTGAGCTTTATCGACTAGTGGATGTTGATGCGGAAGGGGTGAAAACAATGATAGGAGATAAAAGAAACACACTACTGAAATATAATCAGTAGCATTACCGTAAACATTTTTCGAATATTGAAGAAAACAATCCAATCGAATGAGATGCAAGAAACTAATTGAAACGGGATGTGAAGAGTGAAAACCACAAACCTGTTTGGGAATTTGTTGCGCTTTATTAACAGCACCCATCCGTCAACCCGATTCAGGATTGCGCTCTCCTTTCCCCCGGGCACCAAAGGTGGCATGTGAGCATAATATTCACGTGACCACTGAGTAGACGATCACACTGTATACCTTAGTTTATGTGTAATACGTCACAGTCTAAATTTGCTAGTGTGTTGGAAGTTACTAACTTAGCCGATTTCAGTGATAACCTTTACAGGGATAGCTCGATCCAGGACATTTCGGAATCGACTACTAGTTGCAAGGAGCAATAGGTGGCTGGTGACGAAATTCACTGACATTTAGGCTGTACGTTCAGAATCTGAAAACCTTCATTATGTGCTGAAATAAGACAGCAATATATAT
>UZAN01043739.1:0-11654 GCA_900618425.1 Echinostoma caproni
GAGAAAGCTTTCGATATTGTTTATCGTATCTCACTCAATCGATCGAACGCGGCCCGAGTTTGGACAATAGCCATGGCCTAGGCGATCGCCATTCGCTTACTAGGCCCTAACCTGTGTGCCCAAAAACGACTGGCGCAGGCGCTCCAATGGTCTTGGCCGGGTGTGAAAACCAAAACAGAACATGACGTGACGCTTGACCCATGTGGAGAAAGGTCACATCACCTAACACGCTAAACATTCCTACACACAGACACACACACTTCCATTACTCTCTGCTTCCGACTAATGACCTTAAATTGAGCCAATGGCTATCATTATGCAAGAATTTTTTCACTATATGATATGTAAGAGCATGGCTATGAATATCCGAAAACAATTGTTCGTTCACCGACTCGTTTTCTCAATGCTATCATGGGAATAAAATTCATAGCATTAACAATGATAATTCGGTTGCATCTATGTTTTTGTGAGATGAGCCATTCCAGACACAAGTAGCAGGCAGCTTTTCACTGAAAAATAGTCAAGGGTTCTGGTTTATCGAAGAAGAAAAATCAAGCATAAAGAAAAATGCAATTTTTTCGGGACTGAAGAATACACTTTCTACGGGACAGCAATTCAAATTGAGATGGACTCCGCTTTTTTCAACCAGAAACTTGCGCATAAGTAAAGTTTGTATTTACCAAAAAGCCCTTGTGATTTTAGGATAAACTTTTTCCAACGGGTGACCGAGGCCCGTTTGGGACTTCACTGAACGCACCAGGTTGTCTGAGAACACCATAAACAACTCCAGTGTCGCTACTCCAACCCGGATTTACCTCTGGGTGTGGTTGCGGTCGCATATCGCACTGGTTCACGGTCAGTCTCGATTCCGGTTTACAGCTGTACGTGTTCGGGGTCTTTTGTTGCCCACGCTGGGTTTCGGTATCGGGTGGATTGTGTGTAGACTAATGACTTGGTTGGAATCTCACCAAATGTATGACTCATTACTGCGCTTGTGAAACTTTCACAAAAAAGTATGTGCCACAATGCCACACCTTCAAACTGAAAAACTTGACGGACAACTATGACCTGAACTACTTGCTGTTCATTGAAAGAAATGCAATGGGCTATATTATGTGTGCAAGCAAAACTGATGGAACTCTAGCCAAGGTTTCACAACTCAGTCCTTGATCATGGACAATTCAGTTAATTGAAAATTCACAGAAATATTCGTTCAAAGTTGGGAAACAATATTCAAATAATTTTGTGAATTCAAGCGGTCATTTATGAACTAGTCTGACAATTGTGATTAAGGATTCCTGGGAGCTAAGCTGAGTGGAAATTAACTGGCACAGAGTCCAGGCAAAGTTTTATGCACGTGAGGGTGCGTTGTGAAATTACTGTTTGGTTTTTCCTCCCCAAACAGTTGAATCATGTTCACAAAACGACAACTGAGAAGTGGGTGGAAGAAATGTCCAAACAAAAGAATACGGATTGATATGTCCTGACATTACCAATACGATTTCCGTTCAAATTTAGTTGCAATCATGAAAACTGAAGTAGACATTTTCCAACTAAATTACAATAACTATCAAATATACCGTTTCCTTCTTCATTCATTTTACAATTATGGTTTTACTGGTATGGGATAATTTTCTTCCTTCTCTACCATCTAAATATTGATTGAGGGTTACGGTAAAACAACGAAGGAACAAAGCGAACACGAAGCCACAAATGCATGGACAAAGGTATGTTGAATCAGGCAAGGGATCAGTTGTTTTTTACAAGCTTCCATCAGGAGAAGTCTCGTGTCATCATCATCAATACACACGAAAAGGGTGATTCTATAGTTCATATGCCCTCCAGTGCTACCAATTCGACATATGCGTCAATTCTGTGTAGGCGGACTTCATTAGTAGGTTGTTGGGCTGCCCACGTCTATCTGGCGTCCGACCTAGTGAGAGAGCTAAATCAGATTGATCAAATATCTCATCCTTACTTAACTTCAACCAACGCTCCGATTTAGTTCACTGAGCTCCTTCATCCCCGATACAGCACCCACCTGCGTAGACAAGCCACCTACATTTTCTGTCACCCTTCATGAGGCACGTTAACAGCCCTCTGTCAAGTCAAACCTTTGATATCAACTGCCATAGCAATTTAGTCAACGAGACCCACACCTCATAATCGGTGATGTACTGACTAATTTGGAACCAAACCGTATGCTACAGGCAAGCGTATAACTTTTACTCTTCTTTTGATACACATCGGGTTTGGATACAGAGCAAAATTCCACCATACATGTGGAACAAGAAAAGAAGCAATATTTTTTGCAATGAATGCAGGAAATACGTAGATTTCTACACGACATCTGGAGTCAGTTTGCTGCGTCCATTCTTGTGTACAGTGCAGTCAAGATAATCGATCATGTTTGGGGCAGAAACGGAAGCAAACGAAGCAGGGCAGGAAACAAAAGGGGTAAAAACGCTTTTGATTCCAGAGGGGATGTCAAAGTGACCAAACAATCTCGCTATTTGCTCAGTCTCGAGTGGTCATTATGGATTTATAGTGCCTGATCATACTCTGCGAACTACCTACCGTATTTCTGTCCGTTTTACAGAAACAAACTGCAAGTTAGAGCAGCACAAATCGTTCTACGAAAGTAAGAACTGTACTTTACACGAGTTGCACGATCGGGGTAATGAAAATATTTAGAGGGGGAGACCATATTCCCAGAATTTTTCCATTTCATGGGCGCATTTCGCTGTTACAGAGAGGTGAATTTTCATGGTCTTCCTCAAGGCTATTTTGCCTTTTGTGCACATATTTGGTCAAAATGTCACTCCATCGGAAACCGTAATTGGTAATTTATGTTTTGATCTAGTGCGATATGTCAATGAAAACAATTTTTATGAGTGGTTTTTAAGCGACAAAACCAATGCCTATGGATAACCAACGGTCCCCCACCATCTTGGAATTAGAGGCTCCGAATGATCGAATTTAGCTTTTTAATAACCACCCTTTTCTCGCACACAATTAGAAATGAAGTACTATCATTTCTAAGTAGAGCGCATAAAAAAGGAACAATAAGGGTAAAAGTATATGCGCTAACAGATCGGTAAACAAATCATTGAAATACGAACAAGTGGATAGCAGTTAAATTTGAGCATCGCAGTCATCTGGTGTTCAATCTGGCCTGGTTTTTCTACAACTGAAAGGGACATTGTCACGCATAAGTCCTTTTCGAACATCTGAGTAATGCTAGTTAGATGAATACCAACCCCATGCAACGCTTCAACGTAAATTGTGAATATCGATACCGCGAGTCACATCGCATTATCCGATGTGTCAAATGATCCTAAAAGGAGTCAATTTGCTGCGGAAGGCTCACATACTTTGTGTTTGTGTGCGCTTGTTGTCTGTATGGGAGCGCAGAACCTAACGAACACAGTGCATTGCTTCAGTAAGACAGTGTGTAAAACCATTGTGAAAAAATCTCACGAGTTGCAAAATCATAGGCATTATCTTCATACAGTGGAAAATGAGAATATGCATAAACTATAATTTAGTTTTTATCATCTTGTCATCTTAGTCAGTTTAACTTCATGTATTTTGCCAATGCCTGCTAGTTTCCCCTTTTGAGTCAAACTGCTTATTATAAGCAACAAATCTTCCATTTACCATTGCATCTATTTTGATCATCAGTTTCACAGCAACATATCCTTACCTAATTGAAACCTCACATACCCTTGAGAGTACTATTACGAGTCCAAATGTTTATAAAGGATTTTTCATTTTTTGTACACTTCAAAACCTTATTTTAATATGATCTGTCCAAAACTCGGGTTTCGTCATTTTCTTTTTTAAGCAGTTGCTGGGTAGTGGTTTCGCGTGTTTATTGTACTCATTCAATCCCGCGGCTACGAAAATGAACACAGGATTACTCCTTTGAAATCCATACGGACAACCCCCATTCGCACAATGCTCATCTAGGTGTGTTCTGTGGCATGGTTTAAACCCAATGCAATGTTTTAAGCAGTGTGAAACATCGGTGGAACCAGCTACGCCGAGGAATCAATCGTCATTCCAGGGAGGCCAGTTTGCTCACTGTAGATCTGTACGCAATAAAGATCATTTAAGATTGCATGGATAGAACAACAAGACTTCATCGGGGAAGTGAGGTTTTAAGGGTTTGGACCGGTGATTAACGGCAGAAGCTACTCAACAATACATATTTTTCTATCATGAACGTGTACATTGATGTTTCAGGGAGTTGCAACCTAGTATAAAGTTCCGAAGAACAAGGAAGTCACTGAGTCCTGGGATATTCTTCTCTATGTGAGATTCCGTTCTTCATGTTTTGTATGCCAGCACCCATTTCTATTTGGTCTCTGGATTACTCACACCGCACAACAAGCAGCAGGGTGATCATTTGTTTGTTTGTTTTGTGAGTTTTATTTCCCATTTCCGATAAGGCAGCATTTTGGTAGGTTTGTAAATAAAGCAAAGATACATATAATTACTGACATTATTATCTGAGAAGTCAGTGAACCTAAAAAGTCACTCAAAAAGCAGAGAAGTGATGGCAAATAGTTGACGATAGGGGTTTTGTAATAAAATTATCTAGTCGGATGTAAACATTATTTTCCGCTTCAACACAATTAACTATCTATGATCGATACATAATGTTCACAAGAGAAAGAATGGGACAGAACCAAGCACTCTCCTCTTTCTTGTAATTCGGACCAGTTTGTCTACAGCTTTATTGTAATAACACTTCAGATGTCCTGTATTCTACACAAGACCCAACTGCATGCAGTCCAAAAGCGTTAATCGATCATTTGGGGTAAAATTCACAAGCGTATCAAACACGATGTCTGTGTGTGTATATTTGAGAGTATTTATGTTGCAAACACAGTATTCGGTGTTGTTCCCTTGCCGCAAAATGCAGTAAGAGATTAGGGGAGGCTTTGACATAAAACTTGGAGTTTTGAGCACCACTTTGTTTGTGATGAATACAAAGCCAAAACTACAGGAGAACCATCGACGAACGTAATTGAACTGCGCGCTTTCAGATTATTTGTTATTTCTGCCATCAGTTAAAAAAACGTCATTTGGGAAACAGGAACAAAATATTTCATCTCTGAATGCTGTTTTTTTCCGCCACTCGATCCACATGGTAACTGCGTTTGTAAATCTGGGACGCACGAGCATGTCATCATCTGTCTGTCACAAGTACCTTACGAGCTTCACTGCTGTAGCTTTGAGGTGCATCGTGATAGAGGTCGAATCTTTCTAACAGGGAGTTCATTGCTCTTTGCTTTTTATGCACTAGCGCATCGATTTGAACTAAATTGTAACCACCTAAAGCCGTTGTGTGTGTCTGTGCGCGCACTTCAATTTTATGAAGCGTCTTTCATTGGAATCTTTTTTCCCAGTTAGTGAATAACTCTCAATTAATTTGTAAATGTCCAATCTTCCCACTATTTGCTTTTTACTTTCGTTTGCTTTTTTTCCGAGTCGAATAACGAACTGCTTTCCACGTGCCAATTGGTAATGTGGCAAGACGTGAGTATTTTATGAGATCTCGTTACAATTGCGGTCGTGTGTCACAGTTGCAGTTGATGTATCTGGTCCCGTTTCAGAGTTGGAAGCACAGTGATGACCCATGTTTCATCCAATTTGGTGGCAAAAAGAACTGCTTAAGGTTGCCTGTCTGCGTTATAACTATATGAAACGAGTGGTCAACCATAGTTTGAATCCTTTGCCCCAGTTTGTGTACAACATGAGAATATAGCAAAAGTTTCCATTTATTGGCTATCTCACATCTTTCTCTATTAGTAACTAAAAGATCGTTCAGATAATTGGAAATATAACGAACTTCTAACCGGTCGATCAAGTGGCCGTCATAGTTTTTCGCGTACTGGATTTATTTAATGAATGAAGTAAAAGTAGAATTTACGCGTTAAAACACACTGAGAGTGTGGCAAAAATAAACGAATCGAGAGACCTGGTGAACTTGGAATGTGACTAATACAAGAGTTTAAGCTAAACTGTGATACGCGTGTTTGCGTAACTCATCTAATTCGACAAACGGTCTGTCCACGAATTACGCTGCTCAAGAGAAGCATAGCTAAAATGACGTCTGTTTTTTTATACCGTTACACCAGATGGCGTTAATCCCCACCAATGTCATACGACCGCCCACAAAGGGGATTCGTTACGCCCACTGTTCCAAATGAGAACACACACCGCTTCTTTTGTTCACGGTTTCATTTTTTCAGTATACTAATTACTATTCTATCCTATGGAAGTTGCTTCTTCCCAAAATTATTGATCCTAGTCAGTAAATTGATTTTCAGCTGTTAGAAAGACTCCGAAATAGCTTCAATCAGAATCACATTCACTCACGATCTTACTTTCAACTTGTTTATATCGATTTCGAAAATATATTTACTGGTCGCCTGGTATGTAAGGTTCAAGCACACTTTTCACGGCTTTTAACATTTAAAATTAACAGATCAATGTTGCTAATTATTCTACACAATCGGTGGGACGGTGTCAAGAAAGCTCAAAACAGTGCAAATCAGTGAATAGATGAAGTAGTTAAAAGACCATCAACTATAGGGAAAGATTTTTTTAATCTTGAATTAGTATCTGCATAGCAAAGAATTGTTCTTTCTTTCGTTGCAGGATAATCTCCTCGACTCAATGACCGTATAGTGTTCGTGTGCAATATCGCATTTTAATCAATAATGCTATTTTCTTTGATAAATGCTTATTCACAACGAGCACGTAAAACGAGAAACGTGCATTTCCGGACATTTCAGTTCTCGACCATTTGTCACAGTTTTACACGTGTGCTTCCAAAGTTATTGTGGATATTATAAACGTTGAGCATCAATGTTTGGCGAACAAGTTGATCGATTTTCGGGAGAACGAACCACTCATATGGTGATCGTGTATGCATTTGTACAAGTATTGATCGAACGCTTGCAACATGACTCTTAATTGAGAAATATATTTCACTTTCCAATATCCCACGGATATATCACAGAGATATACATTTATTTACTCGTATGTCCGTGTATCAGTAAATGACTCCAGAATAGAACGAATACTTGAAAATGAACTGATTATCACTTTCATGTCCACGTTATATCACGTTAGGTACACGTTCCTTAGTCTGTGATTCGTCTCTCTCGAAGGGGAAAACGCTGTTTATGATGATCAACAAGCACTGACTGTGGAACAGATTGTTCGTCGAATCGATAATCATTCCTTGTGTCTTTTTGTTGATCGCCCAATCGAATAGGGAAACGTTCAGGCTTTCATCGAAAGTGTTCGGCATGCACGTGTCTCTATTGGGTTCTTTTGCAATGCCTTCCCTATTCCTAAAGCAAGCACATTCAACTATACGAGTATATTCGTGGTTTTTTCAACTTCCTTTGATTCTCTAAAGCACACTGCGAATGGAATGTGGTGGAATGCTCATCGATCTGGTTGTCAAATGTTACAGTCACAGAACCACACTTGCCCTATATTTTTCAAAACACGGATACACCGTCTCGTAGGAGTACTTCCAAATATGGGATAAATGGTTTCTTTGTTCAGTCTGGTTTCATTGTGATACGTGTGACTATACGCTAGGTGAAATCGACTCTTTCGTGCACCGATTGGTCTCTTTATTAGGTGGTAGTCGCTGTGACAGAGCTTTTCAACCAACCCATTTCAAATAGAACATTAGGACCAAACAAACACTTCACGGGGCTGCAACAGCTACAGTCGCCCAGTGGTGTATGTTGTTCAACTATCTGCCCGAATATGAATCGGGCGGTGATTCGAAATGAACACGTCCCGAATATACCATGATTGATATCCGGTTGATCAATAACCAACATTTACAAGCTTCAACCTGGACGGACACAGTTTCATTGTAAAGTAAAACAATGTTCTGTTTTTTTCTTTCCTACAGACTACTGTAACAAAGCCAAGCAAGGTTATACGGAGCGGAATAAATTGACTGGAATAAGCACGGCAACAGTGATTTACCGCTCCATGAAGTGAATGGTAAAATGCTATACTGACACCATGCAGAAATAATCCTGAGTAGACTAAGGACAGACGAGAAGAAAAAGGTCTTCATCTGTGTTGCTTGTTGTTTTTACACACTGAGGATGAGTTTGAGTTATAAAATGATATGCTTGCAGTTACTTCCGTGATTGTTGGATGTAGGCAATCAGGTGAAATGGCTATTTGATCCTACCAGCCAATCATTCTGAGTGTAAAAGGGGTGAGTTGAGTGGGTTGGATAAACTCATCAAATGTTGCCTGGAATACCCGCTTTGCTCATTAATTGCATCCAGAAGCAGAATTTCTTAAATCGATCATGGTTGGATGACGCCAGTAACATTTGTATTCCCGTTCAATCAGGATGGCGAGGGTATTTGTTTTTTCTGCAATCTGATTAATGTCGGTAATGGTAACGAATGAACTATGGACCACAGGAAACAATATTTGTAAATAAAAAGGATGTTATGAAGCACATTCTATACGAACAAATGCTTAAAGTGTGAATCTTAGTTAGATGGTCCTGTTGCATGTATTAAAGCCTTTGCTTTCTTTATTGTACCGGTGGTGGCCCGGTGATAAAGGTCACCAAATTCATCAGTATGTGTTACATCCAGCCACTTGACTGACCGTTTCTCCTTTCCTGAAAATGTTTTCGTCGTATATTCAATAAAAAAGAAGTAAACATAAAAAAATAAACGAAATTAATTGAAGTGCAATTCTGACATCTGTTAGTTCTCCCGATATTGAGTTATCATTAATAATATCGGTTTCACTCTAAATTGATATCGTTCAGTTTTCAGTGCTTTATTTTCACAAATATTGTTTAAATGAACTTTCTATATTATTATTATTTTTTTTATCATTTCCCTTTAGAAAGAAAGTTGAGCATTTTATAAATAATTCTAAGAGTTGAAATGTGGAATTTGAACATGAATGACCTTGAGAATATTTTATTTCTTTCACTATTCATGGTGGAATGGTTTTTACGACCTTTTACTTTTATAGTCCTGGTGAAGCTGGTTTCAGTTCAGTGGATTTCCATTCGGGTTCAGAGAATGTTACCGAAATTTGACTTTACCCAATCGGTTTAAGTGAATACAAAAGAACCACCCGGAGGAAACGTGATCGAAAGCCGACATTTGATCAAGCAAGTGTAGTAACATATCCCACAATTGGCACAGTACAAAGTGGTATCACTACTTTAGTCACGTGGATGGAGGGAAACACTGAACGTGCTCACATATCGTATGCCTAAAATAACTAGTGGTATCCAGGCCGAGGGACGTGACGACACGGAGAAGGAAAGAGGACTGTTAACCCCAATAATTTATGGGCACAGGTTCAATCAGAGTATATCCGTGGTAGGCGGTGTGTGCGCGATACTTGTCCGGATATCCGAATCGGTCAAATCAAATATTCACAAATATTGAAATATTCATTGAGTAGTGATCAGCATTTCGCACAAAGAATAGAACAGGAAGAATTGAACAAATGAGCGGTTTTTGATTCGCTTCAGTTGTTCTCAATCATTGAGGGATATGCAATCGAATGCGTCCTGGTTATGAGGCTCCATCACAATAGTTGTTCTTGTCTGAAATCTCGGTGATGAACTGAGTGAGAGAAAAAACACTGGGTATTACACGGATACGGATTTATAATCCTTGTCTATGTTTCTGCCCAAACATTCGAAAAAATAACTTCAAAAAATGATTGCGCAATCCGTTTAGTGCACATCGTGAACTGCCACAGTACAATTGGATATTAAAAATGATTGCATGATTGCACATTATCTATTTGCCCTCTCTTATCGCAAATATTGAAATTTTAGATACATCATATATATATATATGCGACACAGTGACACTCATCAGTTCTCCTCCTTCCCATACCCGACTTTTCGAGCTTCATTCACAGAAATCGATGTGACTGCCTCAAACGGGACACATCTAATGAGTTGCATATTTCACCGCTTTCAGAAATCCGTTGCGTTGAAAACCAACCATTTCTCCCTTTTACGTATGGCTTTTGTTGCATCACTTGTTAGATAACCGAAAATCAGTAGAAGAAACCATAAAAATTTATTTATGATAAGGATTGATAGACATGATCCACTTATTTTGCAACTTCATTTTCTCCGTTATTTGTTTGCTTTTATTATCTCTGAACTCTTGGGGACAGTCATTTTGGCATAGAATACACCAACTTGGTCGACAAATCTCATTGGTCTGTTTCCCTCCAGAACGTGCTTCATCCTGGCCTCTTAGGACAACTTTCAAATTAGCTGGTCTATTTCTTTCTTCAACATTAAAAAGTATTTCATTAAATTCTGATCCAGACTATCAGGCGGTAAGCAAATGATCTTGCCCATTTGAACTTGTCAAAGCAGAACCTGGATGGATTGCGAAAAACTAATTCTATGATAAATCGCGTGTGAGGAATAACATGAAACTCTATCATGGAAACCGTTGGTTGTTTGCGAACGCAATCGCCATCTTCATTTTTGTGCTCGGTTTTCTTTCTTTATATGACTTTCTTCACGGAGGTCACACTGGATTTGTGCGTCTCGGTATCATGTTTGTTCTCCTTCTCACTTGAATACCGAAAACGCCCGACTGTTTCGTTCGATTAGGGCATAATGACGTTGTAAAACACTTTTTCAACGAGCCACATACACCTCGAGTTCGAGTGTTGAAAGTCATTTTACACGTTTTGTGAATTATATTTTTGTCCTCTTGATGATGAAAAAGTTTGTCAATTTATTTGAGACAAAAAATACCGTATACCGGTATCTTTGCTCCGCGCCACATGAAAGTACATATGTCATTTAGAAGGCTTAGATCGACCAGAAGAAACTTCCTTATGGAAGAATAATTATCTGTTGGAAAAAGTAAACCTTTGTCCCGCTTAACACCGAGGGCTTTTTATTTTGAGCTATCACTTACGAGATACTGTAAGTTTCATCCTAATAGCCAAGGTTCAGCCGATCCTAACAGTGATATCAGAAAATTGAAAAAATCATGTTGATATATAAACTTCAAAATAAAATATCCTCTGCACAGGGTTAACGATGTATACGTATGATATTAAATATATATAGATATACATATACATTCGCATAAATATTTGTTTATAAGAGCTGAAATAATAAAAAAATAATGAGGAAAGGGTTTTTGGTTGAAGGAATTCAAAAAATTCTTTTTCTTTACTGACTGCACGCCATTCTCTATTTTCTCTCTCTCTGCTTTCGGGACTGTAAACATCTAGAAAAGCAATCACGCCATTGACATCGATTTCAAGAAATTATCCCTCATGCTTCAAACCAACAAAAGTGTGAATTATTTTGACCCTAGCCGGGAAGCGCCGATGAAAGCCAGATCGAAAGACATTTTGTTCAACCCTCAACGCCAAGTCATGGCTTGCCCATCTATTTTTGTTATTCTAGTCTGATCTAATGTCCACAAACAAGGCACGATGGAGCACACTTTCTTTAAGCCTTCCTGGGGCTTTTCAGGAGCCAACTCAAAAGATGCAGTGAAATGGTCTTACTTATCGAAAAACTGTATAGTCTCAATACCTTCTGTCTAACCTCATCTGTCCTTATA
>UZAN01043739.1:13298-27694 GCA_900618425.1 Echinostoma caproni
AGAAACGAAACAGGGGATGAGAAATTCGAGTCCTAATGATTCAGCTGTGGTTCCAATCATGCGTGCGTGTGTTTGTGTGCAAATTGATCACAGTGTCAAAGGTAAATGTGGCAGACGCGTTCCGACCGATTTATAAGGTTCGATGCAGGCAATCAAAAGCAGTGAAGCATCGTATCTTGGCCACGGCCGAAGCCGTAAGTATTCGGATTTCACAAACCCTCCTTGTGCGCCCAGAAGAAATTTCTGCAAGCACTTAATCTCCCCTGGCCCACTTCAGCCACTTCAACGCGTGTGCAATCAATTGAACCTTTGTGATCAATTTTCACACAAACACATGCACGCATGATTGGAGCCACAGCTGAATCATTATGACTCGATTTTCTCATTCCCTGTTTCGTTTCTTATAGTCAGTCATATTTTATGTTATGTAATGGCATGATTACGAATAACTGAAAACGAGCTTATTCGCCACGCTGTTGTTTTGAATGTGTTCTCTGGGATTAATGAAACGACTTCCATTACTCTCTGCTTTCGATTAATGAACTTAAATTGAGCCAATGGCTATCATTGTTTTTTTCCCTCTACAGTGCGATTGCTCCATCGTTTACCATCGTCTCGTCCCTCTCATCCGTGACCTTAATCAAGTTAGTACCTTCTGACCCCTAATGCGATCTGATTGGATCATATTCCGCGATCTGCGGTGGAAGAAGACTATCTTCACCGGATTTTACTATGCAAGCAACAGAATGGAAAACGGAACAACTTTCATAACATGAACATAACGTTTTCCGTAATATTTGTTCTTTCTTTCTTTCGGAATTCTACTAAGAAGAGTTTTGCGTGGGCCTACTTTAGGGGAAATTGTTATCCGTTATTAAGACAAGTTCAAAGTCTCATTATGATTATCTGTTTACCGAACCCGCTTCGAAAAATAGTGCGTGTATCTTAGACAAGGCAAGCGTTGGTTCAGTGTCATCATCGCTTGATTATTTTCCATTCTGGATTTCCCACATGGCGCACCGCTCTACAACTGATTCTCTTGGGGTGATTCTCTTCCAACAGTTAGGCAGCATCGGATTCAGAACCCATCCACCTCCTGTGCTGGCCCGAAAATCACACGACCGATCGGGTTGATTTATCGATCGGTCGAATGGTTCCATCACAACAAGAAACCTGGTGTTTGCCCATCTAACCCAAGCGAGAAACCAAACCTTGCTTACAGCCGTGAGTCTTAGACAGACCCAGTGAACTTCGGCTGTGCAGCAGGAGTGTCATCAGCACATAGATGGACTGGACTTAACAACAAGAGTATTACAAAACGTACAAGCCGGTAATCAGACCGTCTCGTGTTGGGGTGAGGGATTTTAAGCGCCGCAGATCGCGGAATATGATCCAATCAGATCGCATTAGGGGTCAGAAGGTACTAACTTGATTAAGGTCACGGATGAGAGGGACGAGACGATGGTAAACGATGGAGCAATCGCACTGCATATGATGTGTAAGAGCATGACTAGGAATATCCGAAAACAATTGTTCGCTCACCGACTCGTTTTCTCAATGCTATCATGGGAATATTAAAACTTTCACTAATGTTTTGGGGTGGATATTTTGATATGTTTGTATCGATAAAGGTCTGTAGTCTCAGTGGAATTTCAGCCCAAACCAGGTCGCTGCCTACGCTTTTCCCCAGCCTCACGCTCTACCAACTGCCAGTCCATATCGGAAGCTTTAACCTTTCGTATATGCTCACCAAACCCACTGACATAACTGATCTTTTTTCACACCCCAAACACATGAAAGTGTTTGAAGCATTGAGTTCCCTTTATCCATTTCATCAAAACAAAAAGAAGATTAAACGACATGTTAACATCTCGCAACATTTGTCTTCTTTCTGTTTTGATGACATGAAAGTGTCTCTGAAATTGAGTTACCATAGAGGGCGCCTGTTTGGATTCTGGTCGATTCTATGAATATTCTTTCAATGTAGCTGGGTGATACATGAGTTAAGCCATTCCATATGCTTCTGTGGGTTAGGTGTTTGATCCTTTATGACAAGAGCAGACCTATCGGTGTTTCCTAGAAGATCATATAATAAAGCATAACTTGGACAAAGTGTAGGCGACTTCCATGCGTGAGTTCCGATTTCATCGAGACTCCTAACCAGCTCATAATCGAAGTATTATTGGACAGTTAAGTGATGTTTTGTTGTGAGATCAATACTCAGCCTCCACGATTCGTGTTGACAGAACTATAGTTTATTTTAATTTCCTCGATATGTAAATGTCACCTGGAATCCCTTGTGGCTGAGTTGAACATGATGAGATTTCGTAAAACTGCTCAGGCGTGGTACAGGGCGCCTATAGACCCCAACGGTCTTGTTAAACATTTATGTATGACGGGTTTTGAAATTCTGCCTCTCTTTTTTCTATAACCATGTATCTGATATCAGAAAGCACTGCTCGTCTATTCAGTTCATGAGCAGTGAATTCACAGAAAGCTACCACATTCAAATTTGAACCATCATTTACATAAATATCAGTGGAATTTTCTGAACTTTGGCATTTCTCACGGAGATCTAAGGCTTTAATCAGTTGCACGATGAGAGATAACTTTCCAGTACCCCGGGCGTTACCATCTGAACAAAATTTATGCGCATTTTCGTGTTTATTTCAATAAATTTAAACAACTGAACGGTTGCCTTGGTAACCACAAAAATGTTTTAAAATAAAATTTACCAAGTTAATGTCTGCGAACTGAATGAAATTTTCCTAGACACGAAGAGTAGTACGTGAGTACGATTTTGCCGTCACCCAATTTTTTGTGAGGAACGATCGAGAGATGAGCACTTGGAAAGTACTGACTGCATTATTCTGCACGTACCAATCAATGGAACGTAATACAGTAGCAGTAATATTTCGTGATGAGGTGACTTACACACTTGCGCAATTGGATTTCCTATCCATGACGTCAGGAGAGTAGACTGGTTTAAAAACGAGACATGTTTTATTGTGTCATTTCCTTCGTATCTATCACGATTTTGGTTTTTGACCGAGTTAGCGCTCTACTTCGAACTGTGTATGTTTCTTCCTCTTGCTCATCATACGCCCTCCCTCAAGTACACCGGATTCAGCACCATTGGTGAGCCAAAGAACAGGCACATTATTTGGTTTTGAATTAGAGCATCTAGTTTACACATACAAGTGATAGATCGTCATACGCGAACTGAACTGGTCTTGCTGTTGGTGTTGTTGTTTTTCCTGTAACGAATAATTCTGAATGGCAATATTTTTGATGGTAAAAGCAGCATATCAAATTAAACAAATTGAAGCAACCAGTGAGCAGTTTTGTGTTTTAAAGCACCCGATTTCATAATCACAGTAAACTTGTTATTGAGCGCGTAATATTCCTTTAGACTGGGCAGAATTTCATCACTATACATGCAATTTATAGTAAATTGAATGAATAGATGAACGCCAATAGTCTTGTAGCAGTTGACAGAGCAGTACCACCCGGCATCAATCACGTATACGTTTTTTCGTACCACGGCTTATTTAAAACGGAATGCAGTAAACGTAATATAAGCATAATTGGAGCGATTCGGGCGTGACTCCTGGCTTCAAATCAGTGATCGATAAAAAGCAGGCACGTAGTATCTATCGATCTTTCTGAAATCACAACTGCTCCTTTAAAAAGTGTAAATCAAAGTGAGATGAATAATATTCAACTTACATGGATTGTGGAACTAACAACAATTGGACATATCCTTTCGTTGCGGTATACACATTAATCCTTCTACAGTTACGGGCTGTTCATACTCGTATGATACAGTTTCAGGATCGCAGCTACTCTTTACGGCAGGGAATCGATTAAATTTAAAAACAAAAAAAACGTGATACCGTAAACTGATCCTGGGCTTGTTCTCTCTCTCATTGAATGCGTATAACTGTTTATGTGTTTTATAATCCATTTTTTGCCGATTCCCACAAACGTAGCTTTCTTCTTAGAGAACATATCAGCACTGTGTTGCACAATTTAGTTCTGGTAAAACTTTTTTCTGTATCCTTTCAGGTGCATACTACTGTCAAAAAGTGTTTTGAAAAACTAGCAAGTTACAGTTACTATGGATGAGCTGTTGATGTTAAATTTGTCCATATTTCTACCAAGTCGGGGTTAGCGTTACAAATAACTTCTACAAGCATAGTTCAGGCTTCCGTCGTTCTACGTTAATTGCCTCTGCGAATAACAATCAAACGATCGAGAGTTTTGCTTGCAGAAAAACTTTTGAATGCCTTGGTCACGTTCACTTGATGCTCAGCCTCAAAGAAGTGATGAGCCGTCAATAAACACTTGAAAATATTGCGCTCATACCGGTGTCACTAGCAGCCAAATCCTTTGGTGTCATACTGACAAACAAATACATTCAAGAGATAGCACATTAAAAGTAGAAAGCTTTCATATATCTCAATCCGTTTAATAGTACTCTTTAGTAGCATTGCTATTGATAAGTGCTTTGGTTTATCGTCAAGGGGTTCACTGTTACTCAGTAATTTTCCTCCAGCTGCTAAGGGAACCATTTTCACTTACTGTATCCGTATCCAGAAGATATGTATCTCAAAATGAAGCGGCAAATCCGGGACAACTTTGAGAATGCTATGTTTGACAGACACCGAATTGTATGTTACAACGTCATTCCCTGCATACTCAACTTTCAGAAGTTTCATCCACATTCTTTATGTGTTCAAAAATCAAAACTTCATTGATCCGCAGTTCCAATTGTTGTTATCTCAAACGTATTTCTATAGATGTAGAAAAAGATTTGTTATACTCACACAAATAACGTGTCACGTTTTGAAAAATATTCCTGCTTATTACCGGCCCGCATTTTTGGAAACCCAGAAATACAATGTAAGTGAGGAAAATCCAATCATTACACATACAAACAGCAACAGTTAATTGGGCTTAAATTAAAATTGGTCATTTAAATCATCACTCCTATACAGTTAACTTGAAGCACATAGACAAATCATTTGCAAAATGATCAAGCTTGTATGTGCAGAATATCTTCAACACAGTTTCCGTCTTCTGGAATGTTGGTACGAGGAGGGGGGGGAAGGATGTTATGCAGAACTCCAGAATGACGAAGTGTTGCTAAATCACTCGCGATTGCAATGTTTGTTTTTGGCTGGTATCCAATTAGGGAGAATCAGCGGAAATAATGACCGATCAATCAATCATACCGGTTTGGGTGTGTTCCGCAGGGATGGGAAAATTTTGAGCCAACATACGCAATGGTGGTGGTTCAAAAACCTAAAGATATTATTATTCCTTTCAAGTCATCTCCCAATTAATGAATATCTGGGAGAGCTCTTCCGATGTATGATCACGTCCGTTACCATGGTCACAGTGATGGGATACTTCGCGTTTGTGTTATTCGCATTTGTTAAAATCCATTAATATGTCAAAGAGAACCACGGTAGGATCGTTGTACTTTCATGTCACTCTGACATGAGAGTGATGCTCATACTACGTATGTCAGAAATAAATCGGTGTTCAGTGAACAAATGCCTTCGTGTTTTCAGAGCTGTACACATGAGTATTCCTTACTATGTGACTGCTGGATATATGACATCGAGGGTTCAGTTTATCTATGATTCACCGGCAAGTCAATTTCAATGCCCATCTCTATATGATGTATACAGTTAGGGTATAAAGAATAAGTATTATTTGCGAATATTGAATTGATCGGAAAATTTGGCTTATTCCTTCATGTTCCATTCTGTTGCGCAACGTTTGAACCCCGTAGTGGAATTGTAAATAACTCACGGATGCTATACATACTTGTTTAGTATGCATTATTTTCTATGGGCCTGAAAGGTGCATTACATTTCAGTAGCTAATAGAATTCTTCAAAACCACCGTCGCAGTTAGAATATTTTTGAGTGAGTCACAACTTATAAAGAATGTCCATTGCAGGTGAAAAGCTCACAAAACGGGTTCTCCTATATTTTGCATGGACAGAGTAAAATTTGGACCAGTTTTTGACGAGTTATATATCCTTACAGTGATATATTTCATTAATTCTATCTTCACTGGGTTCAGTGGTTTTGTACCTGTTGACGGTACCAAACAAGTGCTCACGAACCTGTACATTGTATCCCTTTTTCAATTCTCATTAGTTATATCCAACACAAAATAAGTTTCGGTAAACAAATACTATAGAATTATCTCGTATTTAGGCGTAAATCACAAGGCACACAAAACGAGGATGACGCTCTCAGCCTGAACCTTCATCCTGGCCAAGCTTCCCACCGGTGAATGAACCCATGGTGAATAACTCAGTTCTACGAGTTTTTCACCTCTCCGACTGGTTATCCACATGCGCTTCAGCTAAATTCTATACCAGTCCGTTTCCTACTATTTTGATCGAACCCGACGGACTACGGCCTCCAATGTCGGATTCGACAAACTAATTTGTTAAAAGTGTCTGACAGAACGCATAATGAGAACACAAAATCGGCGAACAAGCTCATTTTCAGCGTGTCCTAATCATGCATTTAAAACTATATATATATATATATAATGACTAGTTACAGACAGGGATTTGTGAGGGAAAAGTAATATTGATTAGCATTTTCATCAGTATGTATTGAGCTAGTGTCTCCCAGGTTCAAAGTGGAGACCCACTATGTTACAAACTGCTGAATATTTCGATTATTTTCATCTTTTTTTGTGTTTTGTTGTAATGAAATTATTAGGATGCATCCCAAACGGGCTTATTTGCCACTTCGTGATCTCGCCTGAATTGTTTGCAACAGAGTATTATGTGACCATTCTGTCTTCCGATCAACGAGGCTCCAAGAAATGAGCATATGAAACAAAATTATTTACAAATAAGCTCAGCAAAATGGAAGGTAAAGAGTATTTCAATAGTTGGTTCCGGATATCGATTGCTGTGGTATGTTTTCTTTCTGAAATGAGGCTAATCAACATCATTTGTTCTTAATTCAAATAGAACTCTCCATTGTATTTTATTGCACTCATCCGAATTGCATGCACAGGCAACATCCGCATTGGAGAAAATATGTAATTACACTTTTTATGAAGGATAATCGAGGTTCTTATCGATAATAAAGAACTACTCCTCCCCAACTGCCCAACTTTGACCGTCGTATCATCAATGAGGTCTCTCCGAATATCTGCTCCAATTCCTGCCATATTGGCTTGTCCGATTGCATGAGTGTAGAGAGACAGTGAGTCACAGACTAATTTGTTGTGAGAAAAGATTGCCGACACTGATTTTGATTAGTTTTCTAACCCTACTATTTTCATCAAGTTATTCTAAGTTTTACCTGAACCTTTGTTTGCTACATAAATATATCCGATCAACCAGATCCTCGTCCGATACTTCAATTCACTGAGATAGGAAAAAATGTATAACCAGCTTACATTGATGAATATTGTCAACTGGTAAAGCAGACCGACAAGTGGATAAGTGAAGAAATTAAAAGAATGCGCTAAAAAATTGCTTGGAAACTTCTGTTATCGTCAAATTTAAAAGAAAATGCAAAAAAACTTTGTTCTGATTTTGTTCACCCTCAGAACCAAAAAATGGTAAATAACTCAATCACCTGTTTTCTTCCACTTCTACTCTTACCGGATAAGTACTGAAATCATTTAATGGGTATGACACGAATGCCTGGCACAAACCATTACCTCCAGTCAAGTGTTGGCTGAGTTAAAACGGTTCAAACCCTGAAATCCAGTGGGGCCTGATGGACTTCAACTCGCGCATTGAAAAACATTTGCCACGTATCCAGCAGAAGACCTCACGCGTGAAACTATGCACTGGTATTTGTGCTGAGTGCCAGTTTCCTTATCGTAAAAACGATCAACTTTGGGCGTCGTGGTATATCTGGTTTACTTTGTTTTATGCTCAATCGACCACAACAACTGATCTTTCTGAAGGAAATTTTACAACTGAAGTGATGCATTTGTTTTCGTTGACAGAACTCCACTTTTGTCCATGTTGCATGACGCACACATACCTTATCTGACAATAATTCGGGACTGTTTGACCGATAGAGATTAGTTTAATTCTCTCAATAGTCATCTATCTAGGTCTCTTCTTAGCCCATCTGCAGTGCCTCAGTGTGTCAGTGTTTCTCCCTTTCTCCCTTGGTTCCACGTGTGTACTAAACCTAATGGCTTGTAGTGAATTTCAGATAAAATATGTTGACCATGTTGCAAGGGGGACTAAATGTGATTGGAATTCCGATCTCGGTAATTTCACATTTCTCTTATATTATCTTCGTTCTAACTTTTGCTTCCGAATATACCCTAAATTTCGATCACAGTGACCACAGGAAGAACACGATCTTCCATCAAAAGTGAATTTGTATTTGCACATACCGACAATAAAGAAGTAACTTAATCTATTGCAACAATGTGTGCATACTCGCACTATGTCATCGATTCTCTATTGCCTTTGAATATACCCGATACCAGTTTGCCTTTGGCCAAAGGTATCCCCATTCTGCGTGAAACAATTTCATCATTAGCAACCACTTTTTATTGTGAATGTTATAATGTTGATAACACAGCGATGTCGGTAGAGAATTATATTAGCCGAATTTCCCTCGTGTGAATGGTTTTGCAACAGCATATCCTATCCAACTGAACTTCTTCGCCAAACCAAAAAATTACCAGTTCTGAATAGAAATTGCCGTACGGCTTGCCGACTGTATTTCCCATGGTAATCTTACTTGTCTTTGCTAGGTACCTTACTGGGCGATTGTTGATAACTGGTAGATTTTGTAATCATTGGTTGCAGTCATAAATCTTCACTGCTTCTTTCGTGCGGAACACAGCCGAACTGAAGTGGTTATTTTTATCCCTTTTCAAAATATTTCAAGGACGTACACATGCATTCAGCGATGTATATGTTGTGATGAGCCTTCAGTGGAAAATTTTCTATCTGCAGGTATGAAGCGGTTAATTTTTAAAAAATTGGATTAAACTAAAATTCTTCAATTCGCTTTTCGATTCTTTTGTCAAGAAGTATGATGAAACGATCTCAGCGTTCATAACAGTATTTGAATGTAGATCACAACGTGAAACTAATCTGCAGCTTCCGCATATTCAGGTTTTCGAGAGTTGCGCCTGTTTGACAAATGCACCTTAGTGTATTTATTTTCCTTACAGAAATGTCACCAAAATCGAACACATTTGTCACTCTGTAAAAAGAGTAAGTTGATAGAGTTGCATCGCTCTGTTTTCTACTTCTGATTGACACGGAAAGCATCCGTTGTCGTTGCCCAGGAGATTTTACTTTTCACTTGGAGAGAAATAACGTTCACAGAAGGGTGGAACTTTCGATAACTCTTCCAAAAAAGGGAACGAGGTCTGTGTTCCACTGGACCAAATTCGATTTGTCACACTTTTACATTGGGCTAAACAAACTTCTGTTACTACCCCCCTCCCTTCAGAATGTGAAGTTTTGAACCACTCCCCGGGGTATATGAAATGATGCAGTGACAATCATTTCTCAAATGTTTTGCCCATTTTCCGATTTTATTATGGCTATTCCAAAATGTACTGCCATTTTATCTCATTGCCAGGCAATTTCATTCTGCTTCATCGTCCCTTTCCAATCTCACATTCCAACTAGACCATTCGGATTAGCTTACATTCCCCTAGAGATGATTACTTATGTTTCGGGGTTCACCCCAACTAAAATGTCTCACTCCTGTATTTCAATGTCTGTTTTCTGTAGGACTCTACTCGTTTGTGGTTTTTTTGGAGGAGTTTCCTAAATTAAGGGCTCACACTTTTACCGATTGGTTGTTCATTTTCGGTTTCCTTAGCTGAAAAAAATAAACCACGAGGAGCATCATTTCATGCGTCAGTTAACTCGTTTAGGCTGATTGAATCTCGATACTGTCCCGATTTTGTGGTATTTTATCACTTATGCGTGCACACCGTTTCTCAGTCGGCCCGTATTCAGTAGCGTACTCTGATTAAGCGCTGAACCAATACCAGATCAGTATGATAACAATTTTAGAAAGCAGCGCTTTTATTTCCTATACCTTTTTCTTTTCCCCATTCGGAATATGTGTGATCCGCCACAACCGTTGTTCGATCGGACACACGATATAGACACTGTCACTAGGCTTAACAAGGAGTTTGTGTCTTTAGGTCATTCTCATTTCCAGCACCAATTCTAGAAAACATATTGTGTTACTTGGTGAACACTGATCAAAAACCGATGCCCTTGTTTCCCTTTCCAAGCGCAGTAGATTTATTTAATTCGCTTTCCAATGTGATGAGGTACACCGAGGCCTTCAATCATACTGCCATACTGAACCAAGCATATTTTACGCATGCACGAACATACCAGTCCGTCAGGTAGTGTAATGGATTCTGGCAAATGCCAAATCAAACGTAATCTATCGGTTCGTCTGCGGAGTCTCGGCCACATATATTAGATACGTACATTAGCGGAGCAGATGGGCAACTTTGACTTCAAATTGTAGAACCTGTTCCCACATGAAAAAACGCGTAAACTGACCGCAGACAGTCAAACAAAGTCAAAGATCATCAAAGCATTAATCGTCGACATTCTCCGTCTCCCGTCATTAGTGAGTCGAGCCTGGGCGAAAGGTCGAAAGGACAGTTGCGTTTGGAATCGTGGCTTTACGGTTTCATTTGAGCCTAATTCAGTTTTCAGGAGCGTTTTTCATCAAACGCCACCGACCCGGTTTATCAACAAAAGCTGGAGGAGTTCATTATTATTCTCGATTCTATGAGGTTTGAAACACTGGGTCCCCTTTATCCATCGTATCAAGATCGAAAGAAGACATATGTCGCGAGATGTTAACATTTCGTTTAATCTTCTCAATCGCTGACGTAAAACAAACAAGCACNGTGCTTGTTTGTTTTACGTCAGCGATTGAGAAGATTAAACGAAATGTTAACATCTCGCGACATATGTCTTCTTTCGATCTTGATACGATTCTATGAGGGTTTGCACAAATCAGTGACAGTTAACTTTTACTTGGTAACGCTTATTTTTATGCATGCAGATTACCCATTGTGTTTGCTGTTGTCTGTAACTGTAGAGGTACAGTAAAATGATTCGTTAGTTCAGTCGTGTCACGCACCAATTGTGTGCCCTGTTCCATTTGACCTCGGAGACGGCCCATCCAGTTCCTCCTTTGTTTAACCTCGAGCTAATTCATGTGCATCTGTAGCTGAATTGTGAACATACACCAAACATTGTCCAGGCAAAATCCCTTTGAGTCTCAGTTGATTTATCCCCTAAATTATAACAGAAACAAGGATGACAATGGACACTTTTGTATTTCAGATGTGTGCCATATGCATGTTAATTTTTTCCTGGGTCTTACACACAAATCTCAGTAAAAGAAATATCTATAACCGGAACACTGATTGATCTCCACGATGAAACGAAATTCTGGCCGCTGAAACCGTATGGCATAATCGCAATTCTCTTTAGTCTATCATCTCACAACAGTAGACCCAAAGTTTCTGGGTGACCTCTAATAATTTCTCGACTGGCATTGACCGACACATGTCACAGAAATGCAACTGCTCAGAGCGACTAATCACCCTTATCCCAACGATGTTTCGGTTGTTGATTAAAAGTACCACAACTTACCTAACTGATAATTTGTTCACGTGTAGCAAAATTTCGTATTTACACTCTCCCTATCTCTCTCTCTGTCTCTGGGGTCACATGCTCTTGTCACAACCTTACTTATACATTTACTCAAACCAGACAACAAGTGACTTGAATCCATGAGAATTCCGATTCACCTGGTAACATTAACTATTCAGGAAATGAAATATTTTCCAATTTCAAAAGAGATCCATGATACACATCGAGGAAACGGTGTTGACAAAGTGACATGCAAGATACCTATACACAACGAGCAGTTTTCAAATATGACTACTCGGTGTCATTGTCCCGGCCTCCTTAGAACATACGTGGCATAAGAATTAATACCTTCCAAAGCGGAGTTCAACGACTAGTTTCAAGGATGTGATGCAAATAAATACGGAGAGTGAAAAATCCATTAAACTTTGTGAGTCTGAGGTGAAAGTGGTAGAATAATTCTTCACGTCTCAACTGGAATCATTGTATGGGTTTTTTCATTGCAAAAATCTTCAAACCTAAATCATCTAAAACACCAAATATTTGTAAACCTAGACGAAAATTGATCACAGCCTAAGAAATTGAATGCTTCCACTACGTATGAAAACAACTCGAAAAATTCCGGTTAATTTCGATTCCAAGTAAATGCATATCAAAACAATTTTTTGTCTTAGGCTCAATGAGTTCAACGTTTAAGCCCGAAAATTTACATCCAACCGTCCTAAGGATTTGGAAAACGTGACATGAGAGATTTTATTGGGTGAGTAATTGTAAATCATTGGTTTTTTTGCCCATATCCAAGATTCTAGAGGAGCGCCTCGACAGTTAGGGTACGAAATTTCGCACGTTCATCAATAGTTTATTCTACTCAGTTCCAATAGACCGACTGTCATTGTGAATGAACACCACCGTTCACGCCGCGTGGGGTGTGTTAGGGCAAGCGATCAAACAATACTGAGGTTAGGTTTAGAGCTTTGAGCTACCAAGGGTCGTCCAATGGGGTAAGTGCTCGACCTTCGTACATATGCGTCACATACGTCACCAGGTAGATCCTCACAGCTGGCGATGGTCACGGAGTCAGTTGTTGGGTAGAAAAGGTGTCCAGGGTAACAAAATAAGACGTAACAGGAGGGTAGGAAAACCCTAATCAGAAGGCTTGCTCACATAGACCGCGTTGGGCTTCTTGGGTGGAAACCTCGGGGTGATTATCACCGAGGGTTACAAACGTTGCATGAAGTATCCGTATCTTATAGTCAGCGACCCTCATGCATCCGCTCATTGTCCTCGCAACCTTGGTTTACATCAGGCCTCCACGTTCACCTCCACATTGCCTTCAACATTCCAATCCTAACTCCTTAAGTTTCAATCAAATATGCAGCCAAAAGGCAGCAACCATAACTGCAGCACTGAAGTGAATGGTTGATCATGGTATCAAGTAAAACTGAAAACTGATTCACGGTAACAGATGCTACATCGAAAGCTTAGAATGTTATCGCTGCCACAAAAAATGAAAAATAAACGATTTTTCATCACGAGACCCTGATTTTTACAGACATGTCTTCACGAGAATGGCGGTAAAAAATAGTGGTAATGCCACAATTCACCATCTCAAACATTTGACTTCCCGCTTAACAAATGCTCAATCTGAACTGATGTAATCGTGCATACTCGGCATAGTGACCCTTCCTGTTTAAAAGCATCAGTTGATTTGGAAAGGCTTGGACAAATGCAGTATCCAGCCTTGCTCCTAATTGTCAGGTGAATTACTGAATTACTGACGGCCACTCTCGCACCATATTCCACTCCAGTTATGAGATTTATCTTTATATGACCGCACCAAAAGTTTGGTCGATAAATTCCCTGCCCCTGTGTGCCCAAAAGAGGACCAAGTTTCCTCACGCGAAAGACTTCTGACCCATAAACTTTATTTGTTGATAGGTAGCCTGAGGCAGAAAATTCTGCAGAGTGAAATTATTTCAATACGAACAGCTATTGCTCTCTTCAGGTGTTTCCTCACGGAAGAAACAAAGACATATTGTTGATGAAAACTAGCTCGTTTTTCAGGCACTATGCTCCTAACTCACATCGAATACGTACACCGTTCATCGTGAGGAAGAAGTCCATTTCAAGCTACGCTTAGAACTTGATACAGTTTTTTTTCTAATTTGTGTTAAGGCTCAATCCACACTGATTTGTGGTCTACTGAACAGATAACCACATGGTCCGCTTCAAGAAGACAAAGGACTAGTAGGGATTGAACGTTGAAGAAATCAGTTGATAACCATTTGCGTCCAATCCGTGATATACAGTGCTGGTTGGGGCAAGACTTGATCGATTACTCTTTTTCGAAAGCTCAATGCAGTTGAAAACGGGTTATCCTAATTCCCTAAATGTTGAAAAGGTTGGAGACTAAGGTATTTACTTCCTGGACGATGCGAAATGGCACCAGCTAACGGTAACCATTTCTAATTGATGAGTATGTGGTCCTTCTTTTATTTACAGTGACTAGCATTAAAACCTGTGAAAAATGTACGGAAAGGGGTCGATCCAATGCGCAGACCAAGGAACATGAGTGATAATTTCTATTTTGATCAATCAATTAACTCGTGAGAATTCCAAAATATGAAAATGCGTATAAACGAACCGATCAATCAGAAACTTCCACATTACACTTGCCGACTGAATGAAACTCGATAAATAGTTAAGCTGAACTAAACCGAAA